>JACN01073303.1:0-22233 GCA_000787155.1 Scartelaos histophorus | reverse complement strand
AACACCTGGGCAGACAATTACTTTAATTAAATGCCCTTATCTTTATTTACTTATTCTATTTCTTTTACAGGTCACTGAACCACATTTTTTATCAGTTAATAAAAATTTTAAAACATTACATTTATTTGTCTTTTTCAGCCTATGTAATGGGCACTAGCTACATGAGAGTTTGCGATTGGGAATCAAGATTAAATATAGATCCAAAAATAGCAAAAAATAGCGAAATACAAAACCTTTAATTGTATTCTCTTATCAGAAAGTCCCATTACCACGACGCTGACCCGTGTCTCCTAATATGATTCTTATTCTCACTGCGTCCACTCTCCTCACTTTGGTAGATCCGTTTTGGCTGCTACACCGGCGCACAGAGCAAAGCCATACCTCTGGACTCCGGCGTGTCATCCTTGCCCACATACGTACGATTTGTTGTGTTGATGTTGTTTTTCCCCTCACCTCCATTCGCCGCACCGCCCGACAACCATCACCGCATTGACAGATACATTTCTCTCCGTGTTTTACGACCGCCGCGCCAAACGAGGTAAACAAAGGCCGCCAAGGAGGAAGCCATGTTTCTTTTTTATGGTGCGCCATTTTTCACCGACTTTAGCAAAAAGGTTCTGCGTCTGAGATATTACTAAAGGTCTGGCGAAATGGCGGAGCGAAGATTTTTAACCGGCAAACTTTTGGTGTATTTCCGTGCGTGGAGAGATCTTTCATTTTTAGAGTGTGTTTTGCAGGTGCTCCGTTTCAAGGCTTTTTCCTCTCTGTAACTTAGTGGTCGATGGCAATCTGGCCCCGGCGTTTATTTTTCTGTCTTGTGTAGATAATGGCCCTGCTACCAAGGCTTTAGAGAAACTATAGAAGACGAATGCAGACACAAAAGGACAATAAAATACTTTCAAAAGTTTCTGCCACAGCCCACGTTGGTGAATATAAGGGTTTGAACGCTGCCATGTTGCAATGTAAACCTTATTTGACAAACTATTTGAGTTTTTGGATTTTTTTTTTAAACAAACGTACAGTTACAGGTCCTTTATCACCCAAGATGGACTCCTGTGAGCTTTAAGTCATGTTAGAATGTTGTTACCTCATCAAATTAAATACAACGGGTATTATGTGACGAAGAAGCAAAACTAAGGTCAGGGGTCTCCTATCGTTTTCCACCAGTGAGCTACTTTTACAAATCGAAAATGCAACAAAGAGCTACTAATTTTAATATTTGCAAGAAATTTAGTGCATATAAGAGCTAAAGCAAGCCTCAGTTAAATGTCTATAAAATATAAACTAGTATCCATGTATTAGTGCACAAACGTGGGCATCAAAATGACACATTTACAAAGAGTTATTCACAGTTAAATGTCTATAAAATATAAACTAGCATCCATGTATTAGTGCACAAAGGTGGGCACATTTACAATGAGTTAATCGAATTTTAGTTTTTCAGTGAAATATCAGTAAATCTTAAGTCATAATTGAGGAGCTACAGGTTGGAGACCCCTGGTGTAGGCCCTTTGAAGGAACTGTACGCTTTTAATGACATAATAATGTTAAAAACAGAACTAGTGATTTTAAACAGTTTGAAGCTGCACATTGCACAGTTCTAGAATCCATTCAAAATGCAACTAAATTTATTTTTAAAAATAGTATTCACAAAAATTCATTAGTTACATTCACTGTTCTGATGATTTGAACTTTTTTATAAATTATATTTCATACAAATACAAATTTTCATACAAAAAAATGCAGCAGAATCAATTTTTAAAAATATTATTCACAAAAATGCATTAGTTACATTCACTGTTCTGATGATTCAAACTTTTTTATGAATTATATTTCATACAGTTGTGTTCAGTTGCAGTTGCAGTTGCAGTGCAGTTCACTGTACAAACAGAAGTAATTATTGATAAATTGCTATATAACGTCCTTAGTTTTAGTATCGGGATATATTGGACATCGTGACTCCTAGTACACACTGATCATCCTAATAAGTCACTGTGATGAGTTTACTAGTGCATTTCCAAGTAGAGTTACTCCTCTACCTTTAAAGCTTACATTAACTAGCATGCTAACAGGCACCTCCTGATTATGAGACAGTAAACTTTATAATTATGTGAAGGTTAACGCACAGCACACTTATTTTGACCTCAAGGGCCCCTTATATAATATATCTGTACTGTGGCTACATATATTGGCAGCCGTGGCTATAACAGCAGCTTTACCACTGAGGAGTCTGGAATGAATAATGCACAGAACTGTACAGTGATTTTGAGCTCCTGAAAAGCCTTATATATGACTCACGTATTTTTTTTCTCCATATTTTTTCTAAAACCTTTTGGACAGTGGGGATTGTCAACAGGATAAATGCCAAAGTCGAAATTAACATCTATTATTTAAAGGCTCTGTACCTCATTTTTACTGCCTTAAACAAGCTTCTGCAGCTTATATTACAGTTTGCAGTGGTCAAAAGTTATTCCTCGCTTACCTTATGAGTGGAGTTTTGCCACTGCTAACAACAATTAGCATGCTAACCACACAATTCCTAATAGAGCGCTTTATAATTTGTTTCAGCCAATCCACAGAAGATTTATTTTCACTTCAAGAGCTGCTTATACAGTATATCTGTACTGAGGAAAGATATATTTTGCATATAACACATGCAAAAAATTGGTAGAGGCCATTTAAACACTAAAAACATTGCTTTAGGCGTATTTCAACACACAAAAATGATAAAATTGTCAGCGAATATCCTGAAATGCAACTGAAGTGAACTCTTATCATTCCAAAATATCCCAAACTTTCCTTGGAACTCCATTAGTCATTTCTAAATCCAAAGTTACCTCTCTCACTCGTGATCAGTGAATATTTTCTCCAGCGGCAATAGCTCGATGTGCGCTCAGCTCCTCTTCTTCATGTCTCAAGGATAAGACCGCCTGATCCGTATCGGCACACACAGCCAGCCTATTCTTCTGCTGTTTATCTGCGGCTTAGTTTTATGAGCCCATGTGTACACAGAGCCACGGAGGTCACAGAACTCAAGAGCTACTGCCGCTGCTGCACTGCAAAAAGGCCAAGGACGAGATTGTGGAATTTAAATGTGAGTAGGTGTGACTGCTGGATTCATCTCGTTAAAGTTCGTCCGTGTTTACCTGTTGTACGTTTCCTTAAAGTGAAGTTTAAAGTGAAAATGAACGCGATATTTAAGTGCATTACGTCGCTTTTTGGCTGAGAGTAGATCACCTGCTTGTTTCCATGGATGTCATTGCCCTGGGAGCGTTCCACAGTATGACATTAATCAGCTTTTACATTTATTAAATTACAGGTGGTTTTATAGCTCAAAAATACCTAGAAAAACATGGATTCTGAATGAGCGGGGTTGCGTCTCCACAGATTGGGCTTGGTTTCCATGAAAATAGAAAGGTTTACCGTATTTTTGGGGCTATAAAGTGCACCGGATTATAAGGCGCAGTATCAAATAATATGTCAGTTGTGTCATTGTCCACACATAAGGAGCATCGGATTATAAGGCACAATAAGAGAAACAAAACGCGTCTCGGATAAATCGAACTTTATTCAGGTCATTTACAATAACTCTCAGTTGTAGCTAACACAAAAATACAAGTTTAACAGTTGGTGATTTGGGCATCAAACATGCCCGGATCCCTCTCAACATTGTTCAGTTTTAACACAAAAATACAAAACCTGAAATCTGCATGGTGATGGTGGCATTTTGGGTCCTTGTACAGCACACGGCAGAACTACCGGTATGTTGCACAGTTGCCCTATATGTCGCCAACATATTACTCCTCCTGACTCGCCCACTAATACGTTATTAGACTAATGTGGACAACATCAAATCGGTTGGAGGTTAAACACAACCAAAGGTCATACATAAGGCCACTGGATTATAAGGCCACTGTTGATTTTTGAGAAAATTTCATGATTTTAGATGCGCCTTATAGTCCCAAAAATACGGTAATACCATACTGTGCAACATTGCAGACAGAGCAATAAAATCTCGCATTTGATGGACCCTCCACCAGAAAATTTCCACAATCCACCTTGAAAGTGGCAGTATTTTAGCTCTGTGGGGTATTAACTGTGACCACATTACATATTTATATCACCATGTTGCCTTTTATTGTTTTGAAAGTGTAATTATTGCTTAACATGTTGTAAAAGTCACTGGAATTAAACTACGGCACATCGCATCAGGTTTGTGAAGTCGTCGTGTTCAGTTTCGTATCGTGCTTTTGTATATTTACACAGGAGGGTTGGAACATGCTTGGGTGACATCGAAATTTCCATTGTTATATTTTACTGAAGGAACATTATAACAGTGGAAAGCTAAAAAAAAAACCTGATCTCAGCATTGTACGCTCACCTTTAAATGAGACACTTTAGAGAAAAAATCTATTTGAAACGAGTCAATTAAAGTGAGCTTAACTGGGTGTGATAAGGCATGGTTTAGTCCTGGTTTTGTCCTGGTTTTGTCCTGAAGTGGACTTAGTTTGGTCCTGTTCTAATTCTCGTTTAGTCCCGGTCTAGTCCAGATTATTTTCAGGTTTAGTTCTAGTGTAATTACAATTCTGATGTGTAATGTGCCCATAGACGCTCAGTTATTGAAGCACTGATCCCCCAACCCGAAGGTCTGGTCTGAGAATTTCCCTCTCAAATCATTGTGTCCTTGGGCAAGACACTTTGTAGAATGTGTGATAGGAGGGACCAATGACATAACAACTACTACACTGAAATATATAAATACAGATATTGTGTAGATCTTTTTATATGTCACGGCAAGAGTCCAGACCATAAACACGATTTCCAGATGTTCTGAAGGAGGACGAAAAAAAAAGCCTGCGTATGATAAAATTACATTGGAGAGGATGATTTATTATGAAAACAGTTTTATAGTATTGATTTAACATTATTTGCAGTGTATATTCTCAACACAGTAATGCACCCCCGTCTTGTGCTGCATCTGTATTCAATGATAAAACGTCTGTGGGAAGAAAACGAAAGAATCAACCACAAGAAAGTTTTACAAAGTGAAATTCAGTCTCAGAAACTGGCAGGAACGTTTTGAGCTGAAAATGTACAGTTTGCCTCTGAGAAAATGTTTGTCCAAACTTTTAATTAACTTTAATGCTTTGAGTTTTAGCATCTGCCTGAGAAATAACAAGCAGGAAGGGAAGGGACATTATGCGTTTGTTTTTTAGTAATGAGTCTGGAACACTTATGAAATGCCTCAACTCTCTAAAGTCTCTTGTGTTTGAAGCACTTTATTCATTAGCAAATCCAGTGTCAACCAGGGAACATGCCAGACTACTATAAAGTTCCTCTGTGGAACTTTCGAGACAAAAATTGACAAAAAACATCCTGTTTCTCCCGAGTTCAAACAAGGCTCAAAATCGTTCTTGGGTTTTTACAAACATTTATTCGGACAGGAGGAGTCTTCAACATGTCTTCACATGCAAATGAGCCTCACTATGTGCCCATCAGAACTAAAGGAAATAAAATGCGAAACATTACATCTTAAAATTATTACGTATTTCAAATATAAATAAATTAAGATAAAGAATAAATAAAGTTCACATTCGCTTGACACTTAATTATGTATTAATACAAAGTCACATGCACAAGGACAGAAAGTAATTAAACAATAAAACGATTGAAAATTTACCTTGGCCACATTTACTTAAGGGTGATAATGTTCACATTTCAGAGCGTTCTCTTGCAGAAACTTTAACTTTACAAATGTCCTTTTCCACTTTTGCTTGGAGAGCAGAGCACGGCTCCTCGTGAGTGTCTCAATTAAGAGGACGGTGCACCCGAATAAAATTCCCCTCAGAAACAACATTACAAATTTCAAGTAAAACAAATAAAAAAAGGTTCTCTTTATCCTTATATATAATCAAATTAAATTAAAATAATTAACATGAATTAATACTATTTATTGCCTTTTAACATTTCAATGTATTTTAATCTGAAAACTTTAAACCTTGAACTTAAATGTATGACAGTTGCCACTGACAGCAGCTACACAGCCTTTTATTTGTGCTTATATTACATGCATCCCCATAAAAAATACTCCCTTTCTCCTCCCTGTCCCACAGCAAGAAGATTCTGGGTTCAATCCCTGGCCTTTCCGGTCCTTTCAGTGTGGAGTTTGCATGTTCTCCGTGTGTCTGGTTGTTTTTTTTCCTGGCACTGTGTTTATTCCCGTCCACTCAAAACATCCACCATAGGTCAAATCCTCCAGGTGAGGTGGTCCTGACCAAGACTAGCAAGAAGGTCATGGAGATGGGACTTTGATCACTACCAATGAATTACACACATTCATACTTAAGCACAACAATAACCACTGACAACCTTTGAGTTATGGTGTGACTACTGTGAGCTAGTGGCAAAGCAAAAGCTGCACTGTGCCATTTGCAAGACTATGCAAATGTATGTTATTAGGTTCTTTTTTCAGATCTGACAGTTTGGATGTTGCTGTGACACATCCAGTCAGATTTGGTGCTGTCTTTGTACCAGTGGAGGCAGGAAGACAGCGCCATCTGCAGTCCAACTTCCTCAGGACAGTATCCCAGGTGTGTGAGAGTACAAAAGCCCCTCGTCCCGGTTTATCGTCCCATGGGCATGTTTCTGTATTTCGATTGCCTCTTTAATCCAACGGTGATGTTTTTTCTCCTCTGTTCCGATGGCGTTTGCTTTGTTTAGTCCATAATGTGGTTCTCTCTTTTACTGTGGTCAGAAGTGGCTGATTTGAGTTATTCCTGCTCTGCTTTGTGTTTCGTTGCTTGTCTGCACGCCTTCGCTGTTTCATTCTCGCATTCTGGCAACAAACTCTTGGTCTGAAAAAAGATCCTGATAACATAAATTATCAGGACAAAATTGATTCTTGCACTTGATTCTTGATGGTCTGAGGAGAATTTTTATGTAAATTGCCATGGTTACATTTTTTTATAAAGTACTTTTCCTCCTTCTAGGTTCAAAGCACTTTACAACAATGTCAACTCTCCCATTCACACACACATTCAAACACCAGTGTGCGCAGACACTGGGGGTGAGATGGGTTAAGTGTCTTGCCCAAAGACACAACGACCGCATTCATCTGGCATCGCCAACCTTCAAATCATTGAACAAACACTCTTACAAACTGAGCTACTGTCACCCTGCACAGTCTATTTCAATTAATACATCAAAAAGTCAGGTCAAGCATTGCGTTGGTTATCTGGAGATGAGAAACATGGACAAATTATATATATTTGATATTCTGATTAGAAGAATAAGTATTAAACAAATATATAAATATAGAGTAAACTATTATTTAACACTGAAACATGCTTATAGTGATTAAGCAACTTGTATATTGGTTAACTCAATAGTGGCATACATGTTTGTATCGGCATCATAACATGTATTTCTGGGGTGTAAACGGGAGGGACCGAGCCTCTAGATTCAAAGCAGGCGACCATTTCACTTTCAGCCTGTGCTGGAGAACAGCTTTAGCCCTAATTGCGGCATTTTGTTGAAAATCTGGCAGTAAATTCGGCACCATTTGTGGTCCGTGTCCGGGGTTACTCACGTGTAATGTGTTTCTGCTAACCGCGTATGCTAATTAGCTGCACTTAAGCAATTACACAAACAAAAAGCTCCAAAGAGGCAAAACGCACCCGGAGCATATGCGCAGGCCACTACCAGGTCACATTTTCCAACAAAGCAACAACATGAAATTCTGTGCATGTGTTTGGCTTTTTAACTGGTGCATAGGGTGCTTTTCTTTGCCTTTTTGAAGGGGAAAAATGAATCACACGAGAATATTAATGTTGCAATGGTTTCATTCATAAGTTTACTGCAGGGGTGTTCAAGGGTTTCCCCCTGAGAGCTACTTTTCCGATAACAGAATTGGCTAAAAAATTCCTTTTTCCAGTCAAGTACTCGGTGCTTATTTTGGCAACTGTGCCTGGATTGCTGCAGCAACTTCACATATTCAACTGTTTGTGGACTATGGTGAGTGTTGTAGAGTATAAGTATGTACTATATGGTACCATACAGTAAAAAAAACCAAACATGAACACCAGTCTGGCTATATATTAGAATAATCTCTTGTCTTTCTTCTTGTATTTTACAATGTTTAGGTGAGCTTAAACCAAACACCATGATTCAGTTCTAGGGAGTATTATACCTCTAATGCATGAGGCATGCACATGATATTATTAGGATTTTTTTTTTTTTTTTATGCATATCAAAATCTATTTCTATTCATACCTTGACTGCTTAATATGTATAATTCCTAAAGTGGAGCTAGTTCTTGCATGTATATTTGCATGCAAGTACAGTAAGTGAAAAAGGAGTGGCAAAAACAAATATAAAAAACAAAAATAATATAACAAAATAATAAAATAACGTGTTGCAATAACATGTTCCACATAAAGAGTATAATTTGTAAGAAGGACATGAAAGAAATAAAGATATAGAAATAATTTCAACCAATCCAATTTCTCAGTCATTTTTATACCATATAGTGGTTCTCAAACTGTGGTCCATGCACCACTAGTGATATGTGAGCTCCTTCTGGTGGTGCACAAGCTCCTCTGCAGTTCTTCTATGTTCTTGTCTGCTCATTTTTATCCACACTTAGATTTCTGTGTAGCCCTTATTTAGATCTTGGATTGCGCTACTATAGACCTGGTTTAGATCTCTCACACAAATCTCTTTTTAGGTGGCGCTTGGTGTGAAACATTTGATAACCACTGTCAAAAACAATTGTACAGAATAGAATTTCCACTTGTGCATAATCCATACATGCAAAAAGAATCCATTACTTTTCTCATTTGGCAACAAAATGAACGGGTCATTGCAATACCGCCTCCAAACCAGCACCTCCTGCCCTCCCGGACCTGATTGGACAATTGTGACACATCTATTTACCAGGCGTCTGTGATAATTCTAGCCTGCTTATTCTCCCAGGATATGTGCGCCTCTTGAATTGGTATCATGTCCCGGGACGATTACAGTAATGACGGCTAATGGAAGCAACAGACTAGCCTGTTTACGGCGTGTCATTTCCTCCCTCACCGCAATATGCAATTTGTTTTTTGTGGACAGATTTCGTGTTCTGGACAGAGAAAGAGAGAGAGGAAAAATTGGAGTGAAATGGTCATAACTGAGATTTTGTGGTTGTTGCTGGTGGAAATGCATGCTCCAAAATGCTAGTACTGATAAATTGCAGGATTAAAAATGTCATGTAGCATTTTAAACATGTTTTGATGTATCGCAATGTTTAAGTTTAAGACATACACTACTCATCAAAAGTTCAGACACATTTTCCCATTTTATGCTTCCTTATTTCCATGGTCATTTACTGTAGAAGGCATCAATATGAATGGATACATATGGAATTTAGTAAACAAAAAATGCAAAATAACTTCTTTTAGATTAAAAATACACAGTTGCCACAAGCGTAATCTTTATGCCAATCCCCATAATTGATAAATGACTAGAAATAATGGTCGGAGCGGCTGGAGGTGCACATTGGGACCTCATTTCTCTTAGTCGAACCCAGGGAAACTCTGGCAAAAGCAGTGTACCACCACCGAGTTTGGAGTGAATAAATAAAGCACTGTAAAGCGCTTACATCGTTGGCGTACAATCATAGACTGTACGGACAAAGCTAACCTGCTATAGAGGGGTTCAAGTCATGTGACGTTTTTAGCGATCAACGCCATATTGTCTGGAAAGAAACTCTTCCCATAAAGTCAACGTTAGGCAAGAAAATGGAGAATAAATGCGTTTCCGAATTTACCAAACATTTAAGCAGTTCAGAACGCGAATGATATGAAGGAAAATTAAGTGATATCAGTATCACTGACCCTTATGTTGTACCACAAGTTGTTTTTTATGGACTTAAATTTGTTACAGTCTGGAAATTTTTGCCCGACATGGAGTATCCTGACCCTTATGTTGTACCACAAGTTGTTTTTTATGGACTTAAATTTGTTACAGATTCTGGAAATTTGCCCGACATTGAGTATCCTGATCTTATTACTTATCTCCTTTGTAATCCTTCCCCTTTCACAGGTGAAGGCCTACAAAAGTACAGATACATGGAAATATTTCCAGTCTGGTTTTGTTCGTAAATAGTATGACGACCTAAATATGCAAAACTTTATCCATTATTAAATGTGTTTGTTTCTAAAACTTCCCACTGATAAAATGTTTCCCACAGAGTCGAGTGTAACTTGTTGCATTAAAATCCTTTCTGTTTATGGCGCCTCCTTCTTCTGCGACATGGATCACGTGGGATACGATAAAAAGGAATATATTCCGATGTACTACAGCTGTGCTTCTGTATTTGCCTTGTATTTGTACGTCCTTCAGCACAGCAGGATTCCACCATTGTTTACAGCGATATATACACCAAATACTTGAGAAACATCTACAAAAACAAAACCGGCTCTTAATAGTGTCACTCTGACGGGAGTTTTATTACCCAACAAGATGGAGATGCAGGATTTTGTGACGTCAGCTGGAATCCCTCTATAGAGGCCACATTTCAAATAGGAAGTGAGCATGAGGAGACTTCCAGCTCCTTCTGCTCCAACGGCCTCTATTCACACTTATGTCACAAACCAGGAAGACGTCCTGAAACAAGCGATGACGACTTCTGGTGCAGTTACGACAGTGGACTCAATGAAAACTCAATGAAATCAATGTGATCAGCTGTAAAATGAAGACTGCACAAGTACGAATCATCTTGAATAAGGTGCCCTTGTCTTTTCTAATGAGTTATGCGTCAGTGGGGAAATGGTTGAAAACTAACGTACGGTTGGAATTGTTGATTCGCCGACCATAATGGAACGCTACAATGACGTGTAGGTGAAGAAAACTGGAAAATTTTCTAATTTTTCCTAGATTTTTATCACATTTACTACCATGTTTGCTGGTTTGTGACGTAACCGTGAATAGAGCCCACTGAATTTACACTGAAAACCTGTCAGTCCTCTTTCTGTAACTGTTGCCTTGTCATTTTGGTCTTAAAATATTCTTATTAGCCCGGTCTATTAGTGCATGATCCTTGTGTTTTTATTTCACAGTTTTGTCCATAAATAAATTCCTATTCTAATTCTGTCCTGTTACTGCTGGCCATGTGTGCTTCATTTGACTGGAGCCGAACCCCCTCTATTTATGTGCCCAATGCAACACAAACTCGCAGATGCATCAGTGAACTCTCATGAGCAAACATTATGATTTTACCAGAAAGAAATCTAAAGATATGCTCTGAAAATTCTGCTTAAACTCGCCCTTAGTATCTTATGCATGCGGCACACATCCTTATTACTAGATTCGCGTCTTCTTTAAACTGTGATGGAGATATCAAACGCACATTGGCATTTGAGGCTTCTTTCTTCTCCACTTGCTCCACTTAAATCAGTGCGAGCGCAGCAGGCTGAAAGGAAACAGAGCGTCTAAAGGCTGTCACCGCTCCGAGCCCCTCCTGATCAATGCCTTTTATATACGCAGTCATAACGCATTACTCACATTAGCAGGTGCTTCATCTCATCCAGGAGACAACGGGCCCACGGCAGCAGCACTCTGAGCCCCATAAAGTCCGCACGCTTCTCTAAATGCTATCAGCGTCGCAGATAAGCCGCATTAAGTTTAGCGCTAGTGAGAGGTTGTCTGCTAATTGGACTTTTAAAGTGGATTTACTACTTGTTTTCTGGTCCGTTGTGTTGTTTCCTCATCACTGATATACTAGAGTTTTGTTTTGTTCAACTTGTTTATTATATCATGCAGCAAATTATTGCGAAATGCTGTTTTATTACACAGTCAAGTGTTTTTATTTCATTTTTTGGACGTGTGGTTGTCGTTTCTCTGTGGAGTTGCACGTTCTACCTGTGCTTGGGTAGATCATCCTAAATGGTTCCCCGCCTATTCCAACATTCTTTCATTACGACATGTTGCTATTATGACAAGTCTCTAATTTAGACGTGCCGATTTTCTGACACTTTTTAGTATCGCTATTCCAACGCGTCACATATAGTCTACCCAGTTGCATCTCTCACTGTTCTGTGATGTTCTATACCACGGGTGGGCAATTGTTTTTTCCATGAGGCTACACGAGAAAATATTGCGGAGGGCTCATTTCTGCATAATATGAATTGTATTGCTACTTAAAAAGCAGGAAATAGCGTTGTTTTGACGACCTGGTATTCAATTGAAATTTCATTTTAATAATACCACTAAAATAAAAGCAATGCAGCTTTAGATCATGCATGAGGTAAAATGATAAAATGTGTTTATTTTGTTATTCCAAATTAGCTTAAATGGGCCGGTCAGGGTCACATGTATGTGGCCCAGGAGCTGTACAATGCCCAGGTCTGTTCTATGGTCTTTTTTAAACTGCATGATTGTTTCCCATGGTTGTCACTTAGGACATTTTCCCACTGTCTGATATCCAATGAGACTGAAGTATTCTCTGACCAAGTGCCCAAGCACTGGCCCAAGCATCTTATATGGAAACACAAAGTATTGCTAATAGGTTATCACATTAATATTATTCATGTCGGAAAAGTGGAATATTTGAAAAATAGTAAAGTGCCGCTATTCTAACAATGGAAAAAAAGAAAATGTAGTGGGACACTTGAAAAACAGTGTTTATGCTGCTACTTCATCAATGTCTAAATAGGCGCATACTGGAATAGCAGCGTGTAACTATCCCTAATCACCCACAGTAAGCTCCAGATAGGTAATCCTCACCCATATTCTGTCTCAAAAACTTGAGATGGGTGCCCAGGCATGAAATGAAGATAAAAAGTCCAAATGCAGAAGACACATTATGGTAAAAATCCAGTCCAGGATTGGCACAGTTGGCAAAGCTCGGCACATGTAACTCGCATGAAATACACAGACCACATGTGACAGCTAATATGTATTAATTATAATCAATCTTGAAGTACAGGTACCATTCCAATCGTATAATTGTACAATAACAGACTTTACAAAGTGCTTCTACAATCCCCCAATTTATTTCTGTCACAACAAATGGAAAAGTCATTAGTAACGAGACTAATTGTTTGAAGCGGCTCTCATTTGAATGCAAATTCCCACATTACATCCAATTAATGCTTCGACGTTTCATTTGGGCATATCATCAAAGTCATTAGGCTGCCTGGGCTCGGCGGCTAGCGAACTGTGAGCTTTAAATTCGCTCCGGCTAAAGGCTACGCTAGCTGCCGTCCCTTAAGTCGCGGTGCTTTGATGCAGCCTTTTCCGTCGTCTGTTGCTTGTTTAATCACTATGCGAGCGCACAGCCACACATATGCACACTTTGAGACTTGGAGGGACAGAATATCTCAAAGCTGTCACCGCACTTCGCAGAGGAGATCAATGGCTGTACGCCGGAGAAATAAGTCATTTAAGCTTATGGTGGAGCTCTCTGAAGTCAAAGTGTTACGCCAAAATGAAAGATTATTGAGTTTTCTTTCAAGATTGGTTGTTGTAATTAATTATGTTGATACTGACTTGTCATTTTGGATTGCGCTGTGTAATTAAACTTTTATTTCAAAGAACATAACTTAAAATAACTTTGTAGACTCCCATTTTGAAGAAGTCTGTCTTGGTGCGAATGTTTATGACAATTTGAGAAGGATCTGGCTGCCTAAAAGTAAACGCAACAGCCATAGCAAAAGACCAGCACAGTTCACTAAACCTAACCCAGGGGTCTGCAACTTTTATTATCAAAAGAGCCATTTTTCCCCCTCTTTTACCCCAGAAAAATTGTAGGGAGCTGCAAAAAATAACAGAGCTTGTAAACTTTTAAAAGTTAAGTTAAGTTATTTTACCTGTTACAACCACTGAATATAACAACAGAAGTGCAGTGTGCATTTGTACTTTGAAATAAATTAAACTGTGAACTGTAGGCCTATTTAAGTCCTTCCTATATTTGTGTAAAAGTAAAATAAAAACTACCCCACTGTGGAGAGGTAATCCACTTCTTGAAAGATAGTTTGCTCTCTTCAGCTTTTCGTAGCGGTTCCGAAATTGCTCTTTCGCTCGTCTTCGGTTGGGTATTTTTTGGCAAAAGCATCATTGATGATGAAGGCAAATGAACATGTCCACGCTGAATTAAACTCTCTATTTTCTTCCGAACCTTTTCTTTTATGGGATTTTTTCATGGTTAGGCCATCGCAGGGTTCGTTATTTTAATAGATCCAGGGTTCGCACACGACAAAAGCCGCCAGCGCGTTAAGGCAAAGGCTGAAGACGTGATGTGGTGGATTTATATTTTCGTTGACAAATTAGAAATTAAAATAAGTTCTTTTAGATAGCATCAACTCAAACTCCAAGATAACTGAATAAAAATTAATTAAGAAATACCATTTATTTATCGACACCTTCCTAAAATAATCGCACAAGTAATTTTTTCAGGTTTTTCAGGAAACACAAAATTCCCCCCAAAATTGAAATTATGGCATTTTTTTGCCTAAGGAAAACTTAGGTGTGACTTCTGTGATTATTTTAGGAAGGTGACCCTATCTTTTTATTTTTTTTTTTCAAGGCCAAAGGAGCCGCTACAATGAGACCTAACCCTACCCCCCTGACATAATGTTACTGTTAGCTTTAGACAAGCCCAACCCCTTTTCCTAACCTTAACCATTACAGATTTGTGTCGAATCTTAATCAGACACATGATCTACAGCAAACTAGTTATATTATTGATGTTTTGGACAACATCGAATATGCAAGAAGAGCAGAGCCGAGACAAAGGAACTTTCATATTAGGACACTTAAAAAAAAAAAGTATTGGAGGATTTATTAAATGTACAATCTCTGAAGTGCTAATATGTGCAAAAATTGGATTATCTAATATTTCAACGTGCCATCAGGAGTGCATACGAATTCTTAACTAAAAAGATGTCGGCTAGACACTATGGATACTCTACTGAATCGCAAGTACAGAGTTAGCGTTTCATCCTTGACTTTTAAAGGTCCAAAATGACACTAAATTGTCTCTTTTGCGCTTTAAGTCACGTTATAATGTTGTTACCTCCGCAAAAACAGGCCTTACATGTTTGAGAAATCCATTTTTATGAGTTTGTCTATATCTCCAAAGCTCAAAATTTAACCTTTACCATTACCTTTGAGTTCAGCGGGGATCGTAAATTCTAGGACTATCCAAAAGATTCTAGTGAAGGTGTATGAAGTTTTAAGATGAGGTGGAGCACTTCCTGTATCACCACATGACATCACAAGGGGCGTTTTCCATTGGAGAGAATAACGCAGCTTAAATATGCAGCGTTTGTGTGTCAGACATGTGGGAATGGAACAAAACCGACTCTACAACCGTCATTTCGCGTGCATATGTTTGTTATGTTACGATATTAGCATTTTTGGTACATTTTGCTCACTGTGGGGAAGTGACAGTTTACCCCAAATTGTTCTGGGGGTTGTATAGAGATGACATTTCTGTTTTAGTGGCTTTGTGGTCTGGAAAGAATAATGGCCCATAACTGGTGCTGAATGTGAGTGGAGTCGGTGATTTTAGGCCAGATACGTCTCATATTTCATTTGAACAATCATCAGACTGGATTTTGGCAGACAGGTTAGTAGTTATTTTGTCTAGTAGGCCAACTTTGCTGATTTGACACTTAAAATTATGAGCTCTGCGCCGCTCTCTGCCGTGCCAAAGTGCTGCAATAAGTTTTAAACCACTCTGGGCCTGTCCCTTTTCTGCTCACGCTGGACTCCATCTTCGTCATGCTGGTTCATCTGTGTCACTTCAGGGACTCGGTGCTAATGTCCGACCTTTTGATTTACTCCACGCGGGGCCGGACCTCGGTTCAAACGATGAGCTGCTTGATCTGGACAACAATCTGCGGGGGTATTCAGCAAATCATGTCTGGACCAGGTCGCAAGTCTATGTCATACACTGCGAATTTGTCTGATCTGGCCAAGATTTTAAAACTTATATCAGGTTATTCATCTTGTTTTTAGGTTTTTTATCTACTTACTAGTTCTAAGACTGTTTCATTCGAGGCTACAGGTCATTTATTTTAAGATAATTTGTCAAATAAAATGATCTAGCTGCATGGACAGATAATTTTACAAGTTTTAAGTCATTTTCTCATCGATTTAAGTGTTTATATCTTAAATTTTGGCCAAGCTTTTTTGCACGTCCGCCTGGAATGTTCCACTGTGTGACATTAAACAGCTCTGCTTTACATTTATTGAATCGCAGGTGGGTTTATAGCTCAAAAATACCAAAAAAACAGGTACTCTGACTGTGAGCAGGGTTTCCTTTCCACATGAAATATCTGACGTACCTGGTCTAGATTGGTCTCCATGAAGATAGAAAGGTTTAATACCATACTGTGAGAAATGCAAGACAAGTAATAACATCTCCATGAAGAAAAACATTTGACGGACCCTCCATCAGAAACACAGAACTTGAGGAAGTGTAAAAACGCAACCTAAAAATACAAATATAGTTTTTTTTCTTCTTCTGTCCTCATAGCAAAACCTTGTCCCTGTGCATCACTTCACCATCTAAAAAAGATCCTCTTCTGCTATGCAAACATCTTGAAATGTGTTTATGTGAGCGCTAGTGAAGGCCTGTGCCAAAACCTTGAACTGAACTGAAATACTTAATCATATAAAGAAAGCTCCCGTCTCGAATAGATCACCACTTTTACTCAGAAATGTTCTTACCTTTGGTCTTTGTTAAGCTGTTCTTAAAGTGGAGATATCTAACGGTATAGCTGGTGTTGTGGCTCTCTGGCATAAAGCTCCTGTCAGGTTCATTATCATTGCAGCTGGGAAAAACTATTACACGCTATTAAGGCTCACAGCGCTGTTCAAACATTAAAAAGTTGACAAAATGATCCCTTAAAGCTACATGAGGTATCTTAATGGTCGTCATGATAATTACGTGTCACATGATCTCAGTGTAATTTACATTTCTAATTATACATTACCATCCGCAATCAACCCATTTAGTACGCCTTCCTCTCACGTCGCACTTCACTAAATCACCTTATATTAGTCTAAATACGCGGGGCCATTATAATTTTCATGATGATAGGTTATGGACGATTCTCCTGCCCGGAAATCAAATACGGCTTTTTTTATGGCGTGATTATCCAAACAAATTTCATTCACATGGTAATTTTCTGTATTATCTGTTTACAAAGATGGCCACGGTCTGCACGGAGGCATCAGGGAAACGATAAGGACCACGGGCTGTACAAAAAAGTGGACTGAGATCACCCATAGAGGTTTAGTCGCGAACGAATTAAGGTGATCGATTGAAGCTGCGAATTTGCAGCCATTTGGAAATCCGAGCGTGCGTATCATAGCGACCAAAGAGCCAATCAGGAAGTTGTTGAAGTTAGTCCTCCTGAAGCGTCCGGACCACCGGTTTAGAGGACGCTTAGCAAACAAGGAGTGAAAGCTGTCAATCAAAGCTGTTGCTAACGGAAATCGAACTCTGGTAAAGAAGCCCCGTATTAGGTCTTTTCTATGTCCACACCTAAATAATACTTAAAATATAATAATTATTTTAAAAAAGTAAATAAAACCACGAGGATCATCTACAACGTGCATTTTAAGCTCAAAATTGAGGAGTTGAATCATGCTCATACTAATCTGTCCTACAAAGGCAAAAGACCTTAAGTCTCCAGAGTGTGAAACTGAGGAAAATGACCTCAAAGTTTCACGTTGTTCTGCTTGGAAAGTTCCACAGTGTGACTTTAAATGACTGCTTTACTGCTTTAATGACTGCTTACTTTACTGCTCAAAAATATCAAGAAAAGCATGGATTCTGGCTGTGAGCGGGGTTGCCTCTCCACAGATCTAAGCTATGAAGATAAAAAGGTTTAATTCCAGTCTCTGAAACATTCAAGGCAAAGCGATCTCCATGTTTGACGGACCCTCCACCAGAAAAGTTACACAAACTACCGGCTATGTCCTAACTAACGTCACGCAGTAGTTTAAAGTCCAAAAAGCGCAAAGATTAAGCAAAATGTTTTCATAACTTCATATGTAGGGCTCCCAAAATTTGATTACGAAATATTTGTATGTGAAAAAAATTGAACCTTTGAACCTTATTTGCTACTGTACGATGTGGCAAAACGAAGAAGTCGGCAAAGGTAAAAAGCAAAAACTGACAGTGTTACTGACACATTTATTTGCCTTTGCACGACTATGTTTCTGAAATAAGGATTCGGAAATAAGGATTTATTTTTGCCACATGGTTGAGTAAAGTAACTGCCAAATATGGGTCAAAGGTTAAGTTTTTATTCCCATGATTTAGGAGGTCTCAAATACTCCCAAAATTGGACGGAGTAGCTATGATTAGGACCTACCATATTTTTTGGGCTATAAAGTGCACCGGATTATAAGGCGCAGTATCAAATAATATGTCAGTTGTGTCATTGTCCAAAAATATCTGGAAAAACAGGCGTTCTGACTCTTAACGGGGTCGCCTCTCCACAGATCTGACCTGCAACAGTTTGGTTTGGTCTCCATGATGGTCTGGTTTAATGCCACACTGTGAAACATTACAGACAAAGCAATAACATCTCCATGGAGAAGAAGTTCACAATGCACTTTTAACTAGAGAAGAGCATTATCTTGTCTACTGTTTTTACATTTTTACATTCTGCAAATTAAACCTGTGTGAGAAAAACTGTCAGAAAATATTCATGTTTAATAAATATGTTAAAAAAAAGATATTTGTGTTTGTGCAGCGTGTTTACATGTATCACTGCTGTGGCTAACTGTCCTTTTGCATAGCGCGGAAACCGTCGGAGAGTGAATAAATCCTGATCACTCGATAGAAACCTTGAGTGACTGCGCGGTTCGGTGTCCTTGGCGGCTTTCAGAGGTGCCAACAAATAAAATCTATTATTCATTATGAAAACACTAAAAGCCACAGCCAGCTCTGGTAACTTTATGTGCACACGTCGCCTGCTGGATTATATCTCGCTTTCATTGGAATCGAAGAATAGCTGAAGTGTGAGCCAATGTTAATGGACTTTGACAATAGCGTTCAGTAAAATTTGTATGTGGATAGAGCTCGACGGTGACTTTCCATTCATTTTTCCTTAGACTTTTTGGAAAAATGGAAATATTAAAGTGCCGTGCGACTTTTTCGGTCCGTCGCCTACTTCCTGTGCAAATGGATGTCGCATTGCTACGCTTGAAAAGTTCCACAATATGACTTTAAACAGCTCTAACTTACATTTATAAAGTTACAGGAGGGTTTGCTGCTCAAAAATATTGAGAAAAACATGCATTCTGACTGTGAGCGGGGTTGCGTCTCCACAGATCTGAGCTGTGAAGATAGAAAGGTTTAATACCATTCCAGACAAAGCGATCTCCATGTTTGACGGACTTTCTAGAAAAGTTACCACCATTTTGTCCAGAACTAATATCGGTCACGCAGTATTTTAATGTCCAAAAAGTGCATTTAAAACACAAGATTCGCCAAAATGTTTTCATGATTTAACAGTTTATAAAGTTGCAGAAACAGATTTAGAGTCTTGTGGTCATTAGTTACCACATACAGTAGCTGCAGGTTTCGGAATTTTAAAGTTTTTTTGGAAAGCACTACGGGAAAATGAGCGAGGAATTTACTTCCAGAACCGGGGGTGGGTGGTCAATGCAATGTTGAGCTCCATAACCTGATTACCGTATTTTTGGGACTATAAGGCGCATCCAAAATCATTACATTTTCTCAAAAATCAACAGTGGCCTTATGTATGACCTTTTCGTCCTTGATTTTTCATTATTTGTGATTTGAGTGTAAATTAATTCTAGTTTTCACATGAACATCACAGTACGTTTCACTTTTGCCTCCAACTGCCTCCATTCCTGAATTTAGAATGGGTTTGTTTCAATTTTTCAAAGGGTCTATAAAATGGATTCTTGTGAGCTTTATATGAATATTTTGTTCTACATATTCTCACATTATATTCTACAAGTTCTCAGATAAAGTGCACACGCTCTACATCCCAACCAATGTTATACCGTATTTTTCAGACTATAAGACGCATCTAAAATCATGACATTTTCTCAAAAATCATCAACAGTGGCCTTATAATCCAGTGGCCTTATGTATGACCTTTGGTTGTGTTTAACCTCCAACCGATTTGATGTTGTCCACATTAGTCTAATAACGTATTAGTGGGCGAGTCAGGAGGAGTAATATGTTCGACACATATAGGGCGACTGTGCAACATACCGGTAGTTCTGCCGTGTGCTGTACAAGGACCCAAAATGCACCTGTTAAGAGACATGCACCATGCAGATTTCAGGTTTTGTATTTTTGTGTTAAAACTGAACAATGTTGAGAGGGATCCGGGCATGTTTGATGCCCAAATCACCAACTGTTAAACTTGTATTTTTGTGTTAGCTACAACTGAGAGTTATTGTAAATGACCTGAATAAAGTTCGATTTATCCGACACACGTTTTGTTTCGCTTATTGCGCCTTATAATCCGATGCTCCTTATGTGTGGACAATGACACAACTGACATATTATTTGATACTGCGCCTTATAATCCGGTGCACTTTATAGCCCGAAAAACATGCTAAATCCCCAAAAAAAGTTCAAATTTGGTGGAATGTTTCAAGAACTTAGAGATTTATAAATAATAATATGAGCTCTTTTAAAACCAAGTCCTTGTAATGTCATTAGTTAAATCAAACCATTACGCACGGGGCATGTTTGACAGGTGTTGTGATGTGTTTCGTCTGAAGTCTATACTAAATCTGATTGGTTTACTTTGGCTGGAGGAGACCGCTTTGAAGTCTGCTAACATGAAGCATTATTTGACTGGTGGCTAAATATATCTCAAGGTTTGGCCTAATTTTTCTCTTGACCCTGTAGGTATGTGTCACGCAAGGTTCTCTCAGAAGAAAGCAGGAACAGCCCAGAGGACTGTCACAATCTGCTGTAACTAACTCGATTACCGATTGCCAACGCACTCAATGAGGCGCTGTGTTGCTCAAACTGAAACTGAAGACAGATGTACGATGAAAAATATTTGTCATCATGAGGAACAACTTTTAATATTGCTTCATTGGTTTTTGATGTGGAGGAATTTAAATTTTATAAGTTGCAGGCTACAGTTAAGAGCTCATTTGCATTTCTCATAACAGAAACAACCATAGTAGTTAATCCTTAAAAATAATGACTATGAGGATTGCGCTGTTTTAAATGTATGTACTGTGCAACATGGTGTAATTTTCTACAGGTAGTGTTGTATTCTGGAAATGGGGAATGTTGCACTTCTAAAAACAAGGAGGAAGAACCATGAGAGTTGTGTTGTTTCTCTCATGCAGAAGTTTAATGCATTCGAATACAAATTAAACAGTATTTTACCTGTGGCTTTGGAACATTAGCTTGTGTGGGCTGAAGCAACAAAAACGTCTCCTTGGCCTCACTTCAACAAGCTATTTTAACAGATAAATGTCCCAACAATCATACTACAGGCGTGCGTTTGGTAACATTTGAGAAAGAAGCACTAGAGTGATGCTATGGAGTAGGGAAGCTTTTAGAAATATTCAGAAATTTCAGGAAATACATGCATATTTAGATATAGTTGAGCATAAAATAAATATACGTAAACTGTTGAATGAGTCCAGTCATATATAAAATGTATTGTGCGTATTTTATCCATCAGAATATGAATCGAAAAGTTACGACATCAAGAATTCACAAAATGAAAATTTACAGTTACACTTTCTTCAGTGCGAATATGAATTCACAGACACAAATTCAAAAATAATTTATCACTTCACTGGCGTTATTTATTGACCAGAAGAAAGAAATCTATCGAGATGCTGGACTTTTGCATCACTTACGGACTGAATCAGGACTAAACCAGGACTGAACAAGGACTAAAAAAGGACTAAACTACACTGCAAACCCGAAAAATTAAGCAATAATTAAAAAAATTTAGCTAAACGGTTGCCTAACTTTTTTTTAAATTTATAGTCCCAATTTTTTAATTTCTGTAAATGTAAAAATATTCACACAAAGTTTCACACACGTAAAAAGTTTCACACAAAAATGTTTATTGCATTTAGTAGTTAATTAAAAATAATAATTTCACGAAATAATTAGTAAAGAAAAAAAAAGAATTAAAAAAATTAAATAATGCAAATCAAATAAAAAATAGTAACACTAAATTTAAACCTTTAGGCTAAAAATAATTAAAA
>KN498119.1:11372-26551 GCA_000787155.1 Scartelaos histophorus | reverse complement strand
AGTGTTTTGGGTGGGGGACAGATGCAGAGACGGTCAGGCTACTGAATGTCCTAAACAGGCAGGGGGCACGGGACTGTCTGGAGGGTGGGATCTCTGTGTGATGTTCACGTGTCCCTGGCTCTGCACTCACTCACATGTAATACATCACACCGTCTTTAGGTCAAGGAGCCACCTGATCTGATCTGGTCAGTTCGGTGACTGAGATCAGGGGGGGCGCTGTGAGGGTTTGTGTGACCAGCCAGTTCATCCTGTTTGAATAGAAAGGTCTATAATCAGACTATAAAGGACATCAAACCTCTGTCCTAACTTTGTATCATGTTTCTCAAATGTTGAAGAAAAAAATTCCTTGAATCGTTCAGAACAAAATGTATCACTTATTTTACTTCACTTGATTCTACTGTTCCAGAACCATTTGTCTTTTTCATAGTGTGGTTTTGGCTGGCCAGTGGTTTTACAGGAGAGGGCTTGGTGGGCTCACTGCACAGGTGTCACAAACAGACCTTTATTTTTATTGGTTGATTTATGACATTGGGAACATTGAATGTGCACCTGTCCCAGTGGAAATGTGCCATGTGTTGTGTTGAGGCAGGCAGCTCAGAAGTGATTAAGTTACACTTAGAACTGTAAGAGTGTGTTCAGAGCATCAGGTGTGTCAAGTTCACTTTTAAAGTCTATGAAAGACACATGCCTAGAAGCCAGTCCAATGTGTCTGAGCATCAACGGCCGGAGAAGTCAGACACCTGAGTTGGAAAATAAAATTTGCTGCTTAACAAGCTTCAACCTCCTGGATTCAAATACAAATAGTCACAGGGGTTTACAGGGGTCTTTTAGGATCTATAAGGTGCAGCCACACAGATGGAATTTTCTCTTACTTTGTCCCTGTGACAAACAGCAATTCTATGGCACCACTACTGGAGCAAATGTTTTTCTGAGATTTGTTTGTTCAGTTTTACACTTGGTGTGTAGGCTCACTTACTGATGGATACATATTGTCTGGGCGTCCATGAAAACATTGCTTTCTATGTTAAAAGTTTCTTTTTAAGATTAACAGTACAAAATGGCCTATCTGATGTATTTCTATTTAAACTAAGCTCTATTGATGCTGTAGTTCATAGACCATATTACAAACATGTTTTAAGGAGTAAAACCAGCTCAATAACAGCAAGTACCATTGAAAGACCAAACTCTGCAGGTATCAGAGCTGGAGACGGACCAGTATGTCTCATGTTTCTCCAAGTGCAGTCTGATTTTAATATTTCTGCTGCTCCAGTTATTCTCAGAGTGACTTATATAGACACTCTGAGAACATTTCAGAGTCCAAGTTAGAAAATCCAACATGTCTGCACCCTGTGTATGGGTAAAGTTTGATATATATATATATAAGGCAGTTATAATCTTGAATAGGTTTGTGTTATTCTCTCTTCAGTTGCTCCCTGCTGTGCACCAACTTCTGCACCTGCACAAATCCTCTCTATTACCCGTTAATGTAGTACGAGTGTCCGTTACTCTGTGAACTTCATTGCTCCTCATTTTGGCTGATTTGAGCTTTTTCCCAGTGTTTAGTACATTACGGAATCAGACTGTAATAGTCATAGTTTTTCTGACTTGAAAACTGGAAGGGCATCTGATGTTGAACTCTCTCAGACCAGGCTGTATTAAGTCCAGTCCCTTTACCGGGGCATACTTATACTGGAGAGAGATGGAAAGGCACTTATGTAATACATGCAATTCTCTGGGATTAGATCTATTTTCCTTGACCTTGATACCTGCTGAAAAAGCTCATTATTTTCCTGACATGAGTAGACTTTGGTAATATATGGTGTAAAATGGGTGTTTTCAGGTCAGATTCCTTCACATCACGGCGTGCATATGCATAGCACAAACATTGCTAAGGCAGTAAATCCTGGTATTATGTGTGTACGTGTGTGTGTCACCTCCTCTCGGCCTCACAGCTAATGTATCGTCTAAATGCGCGCACACACCTCTCACACTCCATCTTGTCTTTGTGTCGCTGGGTTCTGATTACAGCCCCGCCCCCTCACTCTGCACTGCTCCAGTCAAAGTGCACATGGCAGGTTTTCACATCCAAACTGCAGAACTGCAGAGACAATTTCTATGGAAAGAAAGGCATTTTTCTGAAAGGCTGTGTGGTCATCTATTTTCATGAATCTAGTCATAACTATTATGTAATTGAGTTTCAATGCTGTACATGATTGCGAGGTAATAGTTTTGGGATTACCTCTATGGCTGTGTCCGAATGCCCCTAGCCCCCTCATTCACTCCGCAGGCCTGCCCTCTTTAGTGGACTTTATAGAGCCTCATCTTCATTCAGTTCAGACACGCAGCTCACTGCTTTTGGGGAATGTGACTCTGATCTATTTGGCAACAAATTCTGCTAAATAATGATCTGATTGGACTGGCACGCAAGTCTTTATGTTTAAAATATTAATCGCACATGTTATGTCAACATGGCTCTCACACAAATGCACTGGATAGTCCTGATTTTTGTCTGTGATCAATCTGGAAATTAATCTTTTATTTATTTATTCTTTATTTAGGGACAGTGCAGTGCAATGAACATGTACAACACTGCAGTGTAAATATGCCAGATTATAGCAAAAAATGCTAATTTCCATCTGCAGTCCCTAGGCAGGTGACACTACAAATTTAACAGCAGAGCAACATGTGACAAATAGACAGTTAAACAGCTCAAGCTAAGCTAAGTGGCTAACACTGAAAATGTTTATTTAATACTCATTTGGTCCCAGTCCAAAGTGCCATAAAACAGAGCTTTGAGCTGCTTTCATTATCATGTAGTGCACAGTTAAACCGTCTCTGTCCACTGTTGTTTTCCTGACTCTCGCAATGCATTGTGGTCTGTATGTGGTCTGACCAGCCTAGTGATCTGTGCTGGACACTACTTTCCAAGGTGCACTGTGGGAAATTGTGAGCGTACTATTTTTTCATCAACTGGATATTCGGACAGCATTAAAAATGGTGTAACCCCTAAATAGTGCCCAAAGGAGGGAAACGTGTGGACGCAGCCAATGTCATGTCTGCTGCCCGTGTCTAACCAGGAAGTCAAATGAGAAACTTTAGTAGTAGTAGTAGTAATAGTAATAGTAGTAGTAACAGTAGTCTAACCTGTCACATGCACTTTAATTTCATGTACGCCATCAGAAAAGCAATAATGTACAAATGTTGATAAATGCCTACTATTTTTGAATTTGTAAGTTGTTGATATTTTCATATTTGATGCTTTAGTTGCATGAAAATGTAATACTCATACCAGATATAATCAGGGCCTGAAAACATCGTATTAAACCTGGTGTCTGTGCCCAGGGGCATTGGCTCCAAATGAGAAATTTACTTTGAAATGTCAGATGTGTTCTGGTTAAATCTGTTTCCATCTCATGTAAATGAATGAGGAACACAGCGGACATGATAGTTTGGCATAACTGCTTAAAGCTGCACTATGTCAGTTCAAACAGCCACCTGCTTATCTCCACAAACATAGTATTATGGTTTTGTGTGAAATGTTCCACAGTATGACTTTAAACGGATCTTGCATTTCATTCTTTTACTGATGTTGTCAGTAAAAATACCTTTGAAAATAATGTATTCTTCTGCTGAGTTCAGAGCATGGAAACAGAATTATGCAGACTGTCTCTGTTTTGACGTGTTTGCATTTGGAGAAAAAAACAGAGAAAGCCAGGGTCTATATATTACAAATAGATTTTTTTTAATGGACAGGATAGCATGAAATATCCCAGGATCATTTAGAGTGAGTTAATACAGACATTTTCAGACCAAAATGACGAGACTCACAGCAACCCTCCCTCTGTAGCTGCTGCTACAGAGGGAGGGTTGCTGTGAGGGACCACAATATTGCAGTGCAAGTCAATGAGAGCCAGAGGCAGTCACATGAGAACTTCCTATTTGGAATCCAGCAGCTAGTGTGTTAGCTATGTCCATTTATATATACAGTCTTGAAACTCAACGTGTGGCAAAAGTTCTGATTGTTTTCCTCTGGCACCTGACGCTGGAGGTGTGGGCACTCAAGCAGGACGCGTGAACACTGGAAACAGAGCTGGGCATTGGGCGTCATTCAAGGATTGGACTCCATCCATCCATCCATCTTCTCCCGCTAAATCCAGCTGGGTCGCGGGGGCAGCACGCTGCCCATTACTCTGTGCACCAGACCTGGCTGGCTGGCTGGCTGGATTGGACTATATTTTCTTAATAATATTGGCTATTGATTTACAAAATACAGGGAGAAAAAATGATCCATTCAGGTATCAACGATAAGCAACAACCTGCTGCTGAAATGTTGGACCAGCCATCTCCCGTAGACTGTGTATGTAAACCTGACATCACGGTCTGAACTTTGCATCACTGTGAGTGACTCAGTAATGCCTCTAACTTTACCTAGAGGTGTCACATGGTTGTCTCCATGGATACGCATAAGCCATACTGTGGAACATTTTAAGCATTGCAATGACATCTCCATGGAGATAAGCAGTTGGTGGGCCCTACATAAAAATTATAGATCAAACCTTTAAAATGTATATTTCATGAAAATAAGATATTGACATATTTCATAAACATTTATATCACAGTATCATGCACATTTGTTCAGTATAGTTTTTCTGACTTTTGCTGACTCTAATGGACAGGGCTACTAAAATGTGAAAAGAGCTCATTCACACTTGTGTCTCCACTCAAGAGTCACTGTTTTGTCTGAGACACTTAATACAGTTTTGTCTTCACAGTTATCTGTGTTTTGGCTAAACAAATTCAAACACATTATATTTCCCATTTCAGTGTTGGTGGGGACTGTATTTGTCCAAAATCAGGACTCTGGGGACATGTGTGAAACTGGGTCCAAACACTGGTTTGGATAAATCCTTTGGACACAAAGCTCAGCACTGGGACTGTGAAAATATTCAGAGCCTATAGTGGCACATGCTGCACACAATACTTTAAGATGACAGAGGAGGAATATTCTACTGTTTTTATTTTAGTATTGATCCGAATAAGTGGCAGAAAATGTGCAGGTTCAAATCCCAGATCATGTAGTTAGCATGTGCAGTATCATGATGTCATATTAGATTTAGATTTCTATCCATGTATGTGTGAGTGAGACCGGGGACACGGAGACAGAGGGAAGGGACATATCTTCAGTGGGGCACCTCTTTAGAGGGACAGGGGACATTGTTTGAGATTGTGGGACAGTAACAGCAGGATTTAACAATGTTTTGTATGTGGCTCTGTCCTTCACATGTCTTTGTTTTGTTTTAGTTGATTCAGTCTGAGCATGTTTCTGCCACCCACAATCTATCAGCTGTACTCATCCAGGATAAGACCGAGCACTAGGGGGTGCTGTCTGTATTTTTGGTTTCTCTTGTGAATAAAAACAGTCATAGAAGAATATAAAATGGCCTGTTATCAATTGTTGAAATCTGTCCCTCTTATTTAAATAAGAGTCTGTACATTTGCTGCCCAATGTCACTGTTGTTTGAGATCACACTGGCAAAGTCTTTTTTCCCATGTACCAAAATGCCTCTACAGCACTAACAAATCCTACGTGTCTCACTGATTAAGAAACTAAAAGTGGAGACCCAAGTATGTCCCAGTGGATCGGAGCACTCTCTTGGTCTTTCTCTCTCGCTCGCTCAAATGAAAAGACAATCTTAAATACAATCATATTGATGTTATTCTGACAAAGTTTGCTGAGATATAGATTTGCGTGAGCCAATATTATGATACTGACATTTGGTGATCTATTTAGCGTACCTCAAACAGAGGATGTGCCACTGTTAGCATAGCGCCATGTTTTATTCACACAGGGACAATGAAAGTAGCAGCAGATGTGCAGTTTTGACTGAAGGCTGAGCCTGTGGATGCTAACATGTCCTCCCACGTCTCATCTGCCCAAGGCTCAACGTGAGTCACCCGCTGGAGCCATTCTTCTGTTTACTGATCAATGCATCCACACACAAGTGTCTCAGACAAAAGTGGCTGTTGGTTGTGTGGGAGTTGTCATTTCTTGTCCAAGTCCTATCTTATATACTCTTATACTCTTATCTAGATATGCACCAATTCAATACTGGTATGGGGTATCGGTGACGATAATTAAAAATTGCTTGATCAATTATCGGCTTCCACTTAACACTTCAGCCCTATTGTAGTTGGGCCAAAACATGCGTGTAAAAGACTCAAACTATTTACTGGCTGTAGTTGCCCAGAAAGTCTCATAATGTTTGAAGTTTTATTTACACAAATTCTTTCTGTAGTTACTTCAGAGATAAACATTTCAGCAACTTATGTTTTTTTAGTGTGTTCACAACGACGAAGGCACACGTTCTAGTCAGATAAGAACATGAGGCTCAGTGGGTGTTTGGTCTGACTCCAACAGCAGCACAGCCAAAAAGAGCCTGGTGTTAAACATGGGCCCAGAATCTCCAGAATTCCCTCCCTGAGCAGCAGAGGCTGCACTAGCACTGACTCAGGACTGGTGCAGGAGCTGGGGTTTAGGGAGTGACCGTGAGAAACTGAGAAACATGGAAATAACAGATCCAGCTTATTTTTCAATAATAATGCCAATATATACTGATATCAGTATCTGTAATAGTGTTTCCCTGATTTCAACATTGAAACTGGAAACCCAAATGAGTGACTCATGTGAGGTTCATTCTGCCTTCTGATTGGATAATCATCTGAAACCAAAACACCAAATTATAACATCAATAAATACATTGAATCCTGGTTATGAGCAGGATTTTTGGATATTCTGGTTTTGTCATGGTGCATGTATACGCAGTATCCCACTTTCAGAATCCTATATAAGCCAGTATTCTGGTTAGGAGAAACTGGGATGTTTGTAGCTGGGATATTCCAATAGTAACACAGGATACTGTGGCATGTACACGCAGTATTCTTGCCCCAGTAACATAAAGTTGAGTGTGCAATGCACATGTGTCTAAAAGACAAACAAACATGACTACAGCAAGTTTAAAGAGAAACTCGGACTCCATCCCAAAATGAACAAAAATACCCGCTTCCTTCTCCTGCCTTCTCCTTATTGCTGACCTCTAAGAGCTCCATCATGAGGTCGACTCTAAGGACTGAGGAGGAGGTAGGAGCAATGAGGAGAAGGAGCTGTCGCTGCTTTAAGTGTACCTTTTTGTCAAGAAACAGGGATACTACATTTGATCATTAGACAGGGACATGAGCATCCCAGTTTTTCAGCGCACATGTAAACAGCACATCCTGAATACTGCCATAACCGAGATATGTCTAATAACCAGGATACTGATCATGCTCGCACTTATTATGTCCAGTGTTTTTTGATGAAGAATAAATCAGGTTCCTTGTATCTGGGAATAGGTCATGGTGATGGAACTAAAATCAAACTCTTAAATACATTTCCTTCAATCTTAAATTCTTCTGTCGTTTCCTTTACTGTATTTGAATTCTGCCATCTCTGAACACGACTGTAGCTCTCTGAACAGACATGTGGATAAAGTTATCCAAGCTCAGCAGCAGAAGCTCTTTTGCTCTTATACTGTGTTCACAAAGTCTCAGAGACAGACATTTTGATCGCTCTATTTAAATATTCAACTATTGACAGCCGTCCTCATCTCGTATTCCACTGCTCTGACCGGGAGTTCAGTTTGGCCCAATTTGAGGCGAGTTTTGTGAGTTTGGGTTTTGATCAAAGCTATAGACATGCGCCCATTAGCCCCCACTGCTGTCAGAGCTGCTAGACACAATGCACTAAAAAGAGGCAGGATAGCTCTGATCGCGGGTCTTGCCTCTCGTTTGGCTCGTGAGGTATGACAAATAAGAAACCCACATCTGGTCTCCATAGCAGCGAGATCAGCTAGAAGCACACACTGAGGAATGAGGAAATAAATGGTGTGCAGATGGAGGAAATGACACGTCAGGTCTGTTCATTCAGGAGCACGAGAGGGAATGTGACAAGCAGAAATATGCTGCTGTTTGTGACCGAGGGTTCGAGAGAGAACTCATGATTCTTACAAAGTCTTAAACTATATACCTTTTTATCATGTTTAAAGCTGCACTGCATAACCTTTGTGCTGGAGGGTCTGCCACTTGCTTGTCTCCATGATGATGTTATTACCTTGGTCCTTCATTACACAAAATTGACTCTTATATACATGTTATAACGCTGTCCCCTCATGAAAACCAGACCTGTAGTTGTGTTTTGTTTCATTCACACATTTGAATAATCCTATAATATTTGTCTGTCTATAGATCCAAAGCCCGAAATGTTCCACCTTGTGATGCCATGAAGTGGACGTTTACAAGTTAAAAGCTTCTTTTACCTTTGTTAAGTAATGATTGTCATTTCCAGGGCTGAAATTATCCGAATGATTCTAGTGAAGCAGTAACACACTGGAGCACTTCCCATATTACCACATGACATCACAAAGTGGAAAGAGTTTTCTATTTGAGGGAATAACTCGGCTTAAGTCAGAGTTTGTGTGTTAAACATTTGTAAATGAAACAAAACACAACTGCAGGTCTGTTTGTGATGAGGAAACTAACCAGTGTGAGCCCTGAACCAGATTTTTACTTTTATCTTTTTATATGGTTTGAAGTGGTCCAAAGTTATTCTCACTTGAGTTTGGCCAAACATCATTGGGGCTAGAGATCGGCCAACATGCATGTTGTCATGAGTGATGCTGATACGATCGTTTAGATTCTGGATGAACCAATGACCAATGAGCTCAGCCCACATTTTGAGCCAATTTAGGTCATTTTTTCCAAATTATGAAATAAAAATGTTGTGCAATATCATCTACAACCTTCTTCCATCTACAAACTGCATAAAGTCCAGTGTAATCATGTTTTTGCAGTACCCTCCTTGGACTAAAATGTTTAATTAAAGTTTTATTCATGCATTTTTACGCATATTTAGGCTGCTGGGTGAGTCAAATAAAATATGGGTCTGTGCTGCGTCCACCTGTAGGAAGACACAAAACCCCATAAGCAGCTGAGCAGACATCCCAGCAACATCATGTGAGCACTATGAGGAAGACCCCTGTCCAAACGGACACCACCTGCAGGTGGTGGAAGCACCACGTCAGTGTCAGGAGGATCCCACATACCATGAAACCAAGTGGCAGTGGCTCTGAGTGTGTGTGACTGTGGACAAAAGCAACTTGGGCCTGTTCTGCTAATCTGTCTTTTCAAAATGATCAGGTTAGCGTGTTAGCATGCTAGCCTATGGCTATGCTAGCCTGTGTTAACTCCAGGTCCATCTTGCTTACATCTGGTCATGATCAGAACTCTGGGCTTGATCATCAAAGAGAAACAGTACAAAGGCATGTGCCTATAGGAGAGGCTTTGGACACTATACAACACTGTGCTCTTAGTATAGGCCCGTGAAAGGCCCGTGCACTATGTACGTTTTCTTAGAGAGGGTTCACCACTTACTTGTGTGTGTGTGTGTGTGTGTGTGTGTGTGTGTGTATATATATATATATATATAGTGGTGTTTTTATTGCTCCATAACGACTTGAGTAACATTCATTCCCTGTACTTGGTTTTAGTTTCTTAGAAAACACTTGGAAGGAACAAATGAACTGCAGTGCTTCTGTAGTAACATCCACAGAGACAAACTGGAAATATTGAATCATTGAGGAGACGTTAAAACATCTGTTCAAATAACAGCAAAACAAAATCCAGTGAATGTGTTTATATTTGACTTGTAGAGCCCCCTCCTCTGGCTCTGTGTTTCTGGTCCGGCGGGTTGAGTCCGGGTCGAGCCCAGGTTCAGTCCGCTCTTGGTGCAGGCATCTGACATTTGTATGGTCATTAGAAGTTTTGGATGAACGCGCTGTAAGAATCCTGCCTCATTATCGCTTCACTTCACACTCAGAGTTTAAGACATGGTTGCTATGGGAGACTGTCTGCTTGGTAACACTGTGCTAATGATCCTCAAATTTAGGGCTTACAAACTTCTCAAACTTGTTTTTTCAATATGTACTCTCACAAAGTGTGATTTGGTTTGCTTCCTGTCCGATCATCTGCACCTCTGCTTCCAGAGGGAGAACTTTAGACAGAATTGGTAGTTTTGGTTTTGTGCAGAGATTCTGAGAAAGCCTTCTGGAAGTACAATACATATTTCTTCCTAAACAAAAAGTCTAAAATTAGCCAAAAATGTATGTAAAGGAGACATATTAGGAAAAAGCAACTAGTTGTTTCCTTATCAAGGACCCTGTGAAGTTGCATTTACAGTGGTTCATGCATGTTTGAGTAACACACAGGACTTATTTTGAGCTGCTAATACAACATACAGACCATCTAAAAATATTAGAATATCATGAAAAAGTTGTATCTGTACCGGGGCAACAATCCAGTATAGGACCTTTATGTCATTGTAACTGAATATTGTGATTTAAAATGTGAAAATGAACATGATCCACAGGTGTCGTGGATGTCATAACTATCCCAACACAATGGCTCTGCTTTAATATGCAACAACCAACAATATAACAGACAGATGATGGGGACATTCTCATTTGAGCCTAATATTGTATATTGTTTTGTATTAAGCAACCAGAGTTTGAATATGACAGAAGCAAAATATATTATCTTAGCATTTTTATGTGACTATTACTACATTATTTTCATTTTCCAAAACTCATAATATTACCCCCTCCCCCCTCTCCTGTGTGCTACTGTGGAGGTGCTGCAGTGACCTTGGTTTCATTGTTTACATGAGATTATGTGTGTTTACTCTGTGCACACACACCCGCCTAAAGTTCTCCTATTACACTGCACACGTGAGAAAGATGCACAGATGTGCACAGGGACGGTCCAACACAAATCCACGAGAACATTCGGCGCCTTAAAGGGCCTCTACCTGATTTTTCCCATCTGTTTGAGCATAAGTACACATATAATCAGTAAACTGCTCTTAAGGTCACTATACCATCCAGTCTAAGTGTTTTCTTGTCTGGTAACCAGGAAGTGCACATTAGCATGCTAGTGGTTGTTAACTTTACAGTGACGACCTCTGAAAGTTGTGAAAAGGGCTTATAAACTCATTGTGGTGAGTAGTGAGGAAGAACTTTGGACCACTGCAAACTAAATGATCTAGGTCTGTTTTTCACTTTTTGAAGACAGCCCAAATCAGGTACAGAGACTTTAACATGAAATTGGACACATTTCTTCCTCTTGCGTCTGCATCAAACCAGTGTCTTACTGACAGACGACAGGCTGGAGACTCTGTTCTGACAGAACAGAACATTCGACATGACTGAGTCTCAGTTAAAATGTGATTAACTCCAGAGCCCCACAATGTTACTCATAGATTTAGCCTATCCATTATGAGTTTTACATCAGTTATGTGTCAGTTTGTGGTAAAGAAAAGCACAAAAACACACATGTTGTGTTTATGTCATCAACATGGAAAACATCATTCAATTCAGTTCATCATTCAGCTTAAACCTAAACTTCATTTCACAAATAAAGTTGTCATTTGTTTATATTTGTCTAATCATAACTATTGTGTAATTTAGACACATTTTTGTCCTTCTCAACATTATACTTACTAAGCAACAGTTCTGGTATAACCTTAAACATACATCTGTATGTCATATCTGCTGGCTGTGTAAAAAAGAAAGTCAAATGATAAACTTGATCATTTGAAAAAGTTCTCCTGTAATGGTGTTAAATTTGTTTCAGTCAAGTTGCTCTGACCTGTCTCACACAGTCTAATCTCTGAAGTTCACTTATTGTAAGTGCTGTGAATCGATCTGTGGTGTGCAGTGATGGAGTGTGGTGATGGAGTGTATGGAGTGTGTCTAGTGTGTGTGGGTGGACATGTTTACCCACATCTAATCACAGGAGAGATTCTGAGATGACACTAAAGCAATGTGCACCAGGGCTGAGAACAGCTAACAGGAAAAACTGGAAGCAGTGTTCAATTAAGGCTTAGATTTCAATAAATGAGAATCAGGAGTTTCTGGATATTTCTTTACATACTCATCTTCTCGTGGAGTCTTACCTGTGTCGTATATATCAGCTGTTGTTACTTCCTGTAGGTGTGGTCAGCCTGATTGACCTGGCAGGTTGCTCAGACTGACCACGCCTCCTGTCTCCAGGTGGCAACAAGGTAAATACACATTACTGTATTGTCTTAAAAAAGAACCCAATAAGTTAACAGACATAATTCATTTTAAACAGTTTACAGTGGTCCAGAGTTACTGCTGTGAGTTTTTCTTCCACAGTAATGCTAATAGCAGCAAGCATTTCAGACCAAAAGTCCATAAAGTGACCAAACATGCCTTATAGTTAGATCCACACAAGTTCTGACCTCAAGAGCTGCTTATACAATATATCTGTACAGGGCTAAGACATATTTTGGGCCAAGACACTGGCCATTTAAGTCTCTCCTCTCTGGTCCATCTCTTATGCTCATGCACATGTTTGAATAACTTGTGTGTATTTGTGATTAAATGCTTTCGGGAGAGTGTTATCTTAAAGGTAAGTGATGTAAAGGCGTGGCGCATGTTCACAAGTCTTCATCTGTGTTTCAGTGCATGCTTCATTTGAGTGTGCAGATCAATGTTGTCATAGCTGTCCCCTCCCCTTTAAATGTCTCATAATGAAGTCTGTGGTGAGAGGGGAAACATCCACTTTAGGAAGTTTGAGATTCTGTCCAAACTGAAGTGTGATTTTCCCCAGCAGTGAGTGATTTAAGGACCAAACCAAGGACTTAACCAGGATCATCTCCATTTCTAAACGATGACTCACGAAGGACTACATCACCACTAAACTCAGGCTAAAATATTATTAAATAGAAAATAGAAAAAGAACTAAATCGGGTCTAAACCAAGGACCCGACCAGGACTACACCAAGGATGAAACCAGATCTAAACAGTGTGTAAACTAGGGCTAAACCAAGAATAAAACCAAGGTCTAACACTGCAAATTTCTCTGATATGGCCAAGATTTTAAAACTTCTGTCTGGTTACTAATCTTGTTTTCAGATTTATTCCCTACTTACTAGTTCTGAGGCTGCTTAATTTTATTTTAAGAGAACTTGTCATGTAAAATCATCTTGATAAATTCACTACTTTCAAGTTTTTTTCTGATAGATTTAAGTCTTTTTAGCTTACATTTTGGCCAAGCTTTTTGCAGTGTAGACCAGGACTAAACCAGGACTAAACCAGGACTAGACCAGGACTTTTCATGTTTTTTTTTTTCGTCTTTGCATGTTACACTAGTCATTTTCTAATTTCACACATTTACTTGAAAATGTATTGTAATGTAAATGTCGTGTTGTAGTTCTGATGGGAACATTCTCACTGTATTTGCCCCTGTGGTCTACTGGAGACAAACAATGAGATATCTGTACAAATGTTCATAGAAATGCCTTGTAACTTGACCCTCTATACTTCCATGTAACTATACATTGTCAATACATTCATAGATTTTTAGAGATGGCAGATTAATTTTGCTTATTTAAAAGGCTTAAATTGCATGTTATGTTGTTTCCTCATCAAAAATACCTGAAGTTCTGTTTCACACATGTTGAACACACAGATAATAAAGAGTTACTCAAACATGTGTGAATGATACAAAACACGCTCACAAAAGTCAATTTGGTGCAATACAGGATATTTAACAATCAATTTGAGTAAGCACTGTATACAGAAAGTGTATTGCCACAACTTCCCACTAGGAGGCGCTCTACATTGACATGATACAGGCTGACACATGTATTTAGCACATGTAGCCAGAGCCAGCTCAGTGCAGTGGTGTGTATGTGGAGTCCTGTTTATCCCCACTAATACTCTTTGTTTTTATGAGTGTAAAATGACACTCATTTGTCTGCGATCTTCACACTTTTATGGACAAAGAGATAAAAGTGTAATGTGGCTCTCAGTGGGAAAAAGCCCAATGTCCCATAGCTGCACTTTCAAATGTGGTGATACGATTATTATTCTCTCCAGGCTCATTTTAATGTCTGTATTCACCATAGAGCGGAGCTATAAAACACACAGGGGCACAGGATGAGCAGGGCCTCTGTGAAGATGCCTTCAAGATGTTTCATAAAGTTAGATTGGAATAAACTCCAAACCCCAACCAAATCTATCTGTAAACCAGGTCTAAACAAGGACTACACCAGGTCTAAACAAGGACTACACCAGGTCTAAACTAGCACCACACTACTTTTCAAAGACCAGATCTAAGCCGAGACTTCACCAGAGTAAAGAATTAAATTAGGGCAAAACAACAACCAAGACCAAACCAGGACTAAGCCAAGACTATTCCATCCGTGCTGTGCATGCACAAGAATGATAATTCGGTGCTTTAACCACTGCCTCCAGCAGTTATCTGAGATTCATAGAACCCTAGTTACTTGAGTAACTTTTAGTCTTAACTTTAACTAAACCAGGATTAAGACAAAAACATGTCTGCACTAGGACTAAACCAGGGCTAAAACCACATTTGGAATCTTCCTGTCTCATTCTTCTGCATGACTGCTTAAAGTACATTTGTTCATCTCTTGTGTGTTTGGTCTTTAACTCTTGGTTGTCCCTCTCTTGACTCTTCTCTGCAGTGGACCAGAGCATGTTTGAGAACTCCAGTGCACACAGACAGAGTCCACAGGTGAGCAGGCCCTCCTCCAGCAAACGCTCCCCAGCTGCAGTGACCCACAGCTTGGGCGGCAGCGCCTTGGACATCCCCTCCCCTGGAAATCAGCACAGGCTCAAGAACGCCATCAACCTGGGCAAGGCCAAGGTCAGTGTGGGCACTAAAATGTATTTTGAACTGTATTCTTATACATAGACCAATCAGAGTTCTGTATTTTGAATACCTGCAATGTATGTATCCATTAGAGTTTAGGAAAGTAACATAATTCTGAACATAAGCAAATTATAAAGTTTGTATTCTGAATAAGTATTTTGGGTCCACATATTCAGTTACACTGCAAATTGGTCCCATGAATGAAAAAAACAAAAACTGTATGAATAAAAAAGGCTTTCTTTGAGTTTGGAGATGAATGAATCTCACAGCTTAGTACTCTAAAATACTGCAAATACTGCCTGTTACTGCATCACATGAAGGTTACTGTTGAGGGTCCTCTACAGTTTTTCCATTGGTCTACTGTAACATATAGAGTGGAACATGTA
>KN498119.1:1101-11323 GCA_000787155.1 Scartelaos histophorus | reverse complement strand
TCAGTACAGGACGTTCGGTTCTGTGCAGGACTGTGCACGAGTGAATTTGTGCAGTTTGTGTGTGTTTATATTCACCACTACACGTGCAGCTACACGAAGGCTCGGCTCTGTAATATTCACGTGGAAACGTATCCATGATTGGGAGGTTAGAGAAGCCTCTTTAAAACCCTCTAGGCGCCACTGTCGACTCAAGTCGACAAGACGCCACTCTCAATAAAGTTACCAATTTTGACCATTTGGGTGTCAAATTTCATTGAGGCTCCCTTGTGGTACATTGCAGACATATAAGACGACCTCCCCGACTCACAAGTCATCATGCTTCTATAGAAAATAGTGAATAATGAATTGGCGCAAGGGCGGCTAGTTTCATTCATCAGAGTGATACTGTGAATACTCGGTGGGGAAAGGACGGTCACTCAGTGCGGGGGGATTCCCTCGAGGGACCTCTCGTGATCCCATGGCCCCAGATGATAAGAGGAGCTGCACACAGCGGTGTGGGCAGGTGTGGGCAGGTGTGGGCAGGTGTGGGCAGGTGTGGGCAGGTGTGGGCAGGTGTGGGCAGGTGTGGGCAGGTGCATGCAGGTGCATGCTGCGTGTTGGCCCGCGGGATCAGTTGCACTGTCTCAGCCCCTGAGTGCTCCAGGCACGACTGTCAACTACACCAGGTCTGAACCAGATCTGAACTAGGTCCGAAGCAGGTCTAAACCAGGTCTAAACCAGATCTAAACAATTATAATTATAATAATTGTTATTATTATTAGCTATTAGTAGTAATAGTAGTAGTAGTAGTAGTAGAAGAAGATTTTTACTGTTTGTTTACTATTTACCTTGACATTAAGATGTAAAAATCGTAAGTTTTAGGAAAAAAACCTCTGGCACCTAATTCAATGCACTTAACTTAGTATTAGTATTACCAATGCTAATACTATAATACTACTACTAATACTTGGTAATACTACTTAGTATTACCAAGCATCACTTTTCATTTATTTATTTTATTTTCCCATATAATACAGGTCTATGTAGATCATACTTAGCTTGATGTCATTGCAAAGTATCAATAGGAATAGAATAGTTAAAATCCTGACCTCCCTACTTGTGTTTTGTGTCCCTCTGGTGCAGATGACTGACCTGCTGAGGAGGAAGGATCCCACCCACATCGAGGACATCGGAGTGACTGAGGTCAACAAGAGTGTGGACCTGAGCTGGAGCCTCAGCCAGAGCAGGTGAGGACCAGAGGAGGTCAGAGGAGACAGCAGGTATCAACAATGTGAGGAAAAAAGGTTAAAAAAAATACAATCACATCTGAACCTGTGTCTCCAGAGTTTTAACCTGCAGACAGAGACACATCCATGTTTGTCTCATGTGAGGCTCATTCTCCATTTTGGTTGGATAATCACACCAAATTATAACCTAAATAAATGTGAAATCATTTGCAATGTTTTTGTAAATGAGGATTCTAACTGTTCTCAGTCAAAGCTGTGATGATGTTTACCTCACATCTGGGGCTTGGTTAGGTCGTGGTTTAAAGAAAGTGAGTGTCAAGTCTGTTCCTTAGTATTGAAATTGACTTTGAAATGGGGTTGACATCACCAGTGGCCCCAGCTCATTTCGAGTGTTAGATCCTGTCAGCACACATGTCCCTCTGCGACCTTACCTGCCACAGCCTTGCACCGGTCCTTTACAACAGTAAATGTTCATGAGCACAACAATAGAATGTTTGTAAAGTCCTGCTCCAGCCTCATCTTTGTGCTGCGCTTATTATTCTGAGTCCAGTGTCATTAAATATCTATAGAAAACACTACAGCTGCACATCCCTTTTCATTAGCATTTGTGACTGGAATCAAATGAGACGCTCCAAGTGCCAAGGTTGTGTCGTATTTAAGAGGGTTTCTTATGTGTTGCATACATTGATTTTGTGAGTAGAATGGGCTCAAGAATACGGCGGAACCATTAACCTTGGGGGTGTTTGGATACGTTTAAGTGCTTTGGGAAAGCAGAGGACTGATGGAGGAGATTCTCACAGATGAATCGTTACAAGTTTTAATTAATTGTGACTCGATGTGTGAAAATGAGAAATGAATGGTGCGCGCGATGGACTTATGGATTTGAATGAGTCATTGTGAGTGCAGTGAATAGAGAATGTGACAGATTGTAAAGCGCTCAATTTGTTACCGCTGATGATAATAAAGTCACTCTGTTACTGTTTCAGTGAGGCTAATGTATATGTTAGCTGCGTATTGTGAGCTTTAGAAGCACAGACGAGTAATGACCACCTAACAGAGGTGGGTACTTACATTTACTCACTTACATTTACTTGAGGAACTTTTACAATTCTGATTCTGATGAAGAAATTGCTTAACTTAACAGAGTTCTTTTCTTGCAGCAGAGAGACAAAGCTTTAATGAATTGAAATGATTTGTGTCTCTTGTGCAGCGCTCCTTCAGATATGATTTAGTTTTTCATTTTTGTGTGTGTCCCAGATTTTATGCATTAACTTTAAATTGTAAATGAGATGTTAAGTTGATTCGTGCATGTTTGAGCAGTCTTTAATCGTTTATTTTCAAGATGCCAGCTTGAAGATCTGCCCCCATTTTCAGCTCCACTGGTACACGCCTACTGTGAATCAGTCATTTTGGTACAACCCTAACCCCCTCTGCTCTAGTGTGATGAGCAGCTATCCATAGGAGGGCCCAAAACACTTTTAGATTATTGAGATTTAAAATGTGCCGATTACACCATAATGATCCACAGACTGTATATAGAAGACACAAGCTTAATATGACTAAGGAGACAGGTGATAATTGTGAACTACTCTATAATTCTTACATATACAAGTGTTTGTTTGTTTTTGTGTTTCTATAATTTGATCATTTCTCCTTCCTATTTGAAGGAATCAATTCCCAGCACAAACATAACAGACATAACAAAACATAAGACACATCCCAAAAACCCAATAAATAAATTGAATGAAGGGGTGGGGAGTTGTGTGTAGTACAGAGCTTCTTAATGCAGTGTTTGCATGTGTGTTTTTAGGGGTGTCAAATCAGGGCTGTCAAATCAGATTTGTATTTACATACTTTCTTTTGTTTTCTATTTATTTTTTATTTTTTGGCAACCCCCAAAACGCACCTTCACCTACAGTACATTATACAAGCATATACGTAGTGTACACATACATGTTAACATTTTCATCATCAAATAATGTATATTATTCTGTTTTACTGTGCTTTGTCCAAATGAGGTTTTGCCACAGTCCATGGGTCAACAATGTGTTCATTTTTTGTGTCCAACAACTGAGCAGCCTGATCCATAGAAATTAAATCCAAAAAGTCTTTGTACCTGTCTATATCAAAGCACTTTTGTTTACGTTCCTTCCAGTTCAACATATACTAGAGTAAGATTTCATGTGTGTTCCAGCTCCCTCTCCCCTCTCGACTCATTTCCACGCCTGGAGCCTCCCCCTCCCTCGGGCAAAAAAAGGGTACCCCGTGCCCTCAAGACCACCCAGGATATGATGATCTCCTCTGTGCCTGTGGTCTCCAACCCCGAGTCCACTGACTCCACCTCCTGTCCGACCACTCCTCACAAGAGCCCACCCACACCTGAGAAAACGCCACCCACACCAGAGAAAACACCACCCACTCCTGAGAAAACCACACCCATCATCAGCCCGGACACGCTCGCCACCAAAGAGGAAGAGGCGGGACCAACAGAGGATGAACAAGGAAGCACAGGTGAGCATCTCCGCCTCTTTCATGTAGTGTCTTATAACCATATGTACTGTACCTCTGCAATGTCACGTTGCTCTGTTGACATTAACATTCTACAGGCTGCTCTTATCTAATACAGAGAGTTGTAGCTCAAATGAATCTAGTTTGTCCCTCTGCAGCACCTGTAGAAGCAGACTTCATCCACACCCCAGACCTGGATGAGGCCAGTCGGATTGTGGAGGCCGCTCTGGAGCTGTCCATCCCGGACCTCATCAACAAGGACCCTCCGGAGGCGTGGCTAAGGGGGGGCGGAGCCGACCCCGCCCTGTGCCCCGGGCAGGACGCGTCTCTGGGGAACAGCGCTCCCTGTGGGAGAGGCGGGGGGGAGGATGCAGACGCACACAGCAGTCCAGACCTGCTCTCATTTGAGTGAATGAGAGAGCGTCCAATGTTCTACCAAAGAGGAGAGTCATGCCAAAAAGAACGTAAATAAGACGTTGCCAAAATTAGGTAAATTATGTCAATTCAAAATATGAGTCTTGATTTGAGTCATTTTGACTATTTTAGCTGTATACCAGGTCCTTGATTTTTAATTACCTTTTTTTAAAGATATACTATGTAACTTTTCTGGTGAGGGATCTGAGGAGATTAATGATAATGTGGTGCTTGGAATGTTCCACAGTGTAGCATTAACTTATCTATCTTGAATTTAAGCCATTGCATGTGCTTGCATTGCTCAAAAATAGCTTGTAAAATGTTTTTAAGATTTTTTTTTTATGGCATCAACTCCTCTATTTGCCATTAGTCAACCGCAGGCATATTTATTGCTATGAAATACCTTAAAAAGTTTTTTTTTTTACATTTTACAAGGTTCTTCTCATCTCCATGGCGATAGTTAAATGCCAGTCTGTGAAATATTAGGCAAAGCAATTACAGCTTCATCAGAAAAGTTACACAGTATATATTTGTACTTAAATGTATAATAATCTGTCACATGTTTTGCTAATTAAATAGTTTTTTTCTTACTCTACTGACAGAGAATGAGGAATTTAATGCAACAATTTATAGTTATAAGTTTTAGAAGTGAAATCAATATTAAACTTTCCCATAAATTGTAAAATCTTCTCAAATCAAAATTAATATTCTGAATTGAAGTAGGCGACTAATCTGAGAGAATATAACCTCCAATCCACTCCCTAAAGTTATTATATATATATATTTCATCATGAAACAATAATGCAAAAGAAAAGAAAAATAAATGTATAAAATGTAAAACAAAAATGTTAAATTTGTTCAAATTCCACCTCAGATCGGGTCACATGGATTGGAAATGTGACTGACTTAAAGGGACGTGTGGACACCAAAGACTGAAGGGACACTTGCTGGAAATAGCATGGTTTATATGAGTTTCATATTTTAGAATTTAGTTCATGATTTTTTATTTTATTTTAATATTTCTAATCTAATCTAATCAGATGTGGCATTGCTCCATATGGTGCCTTTAAGTGAATGTAATTTTGATGATTTTTATGTCTGTACAGCTGAATGGCTGGCATCTATACACCAGATTATTTTGACGACTGGTGATTCCAGACTTAAAGCTGCACTATGTAAATTTTTGGTTTGGGGTCTGTCACCTGCTTATTTCTATGGAGATGTCATTGCTCTGCCTGGAATGTTCCACAGTGTGACAATAGACAGCTCTTTTTTCCATCTATTCAGTTACAGGTGGGTTTATAGCTCAAAAATACCCCAAAAAACCAAACATTGTGACTGTGAGCGGGGTCGCCTCGCCACAGATCACACCTGGAGTTTGGGTTAGGAAGGTTTAATAGCATACTGTGAAACATTACAGACAAAGCAATAACGTTTAGATGGAGAAAAGCATTTGATGGACCCTCCTCCAGAAGAGTTACACAATGCCGGGCTAATTCATTTGATATGGTTTGTTTTGTGTTTAAAGATCCTGTGTTGACTGGTGAAAGTTAAGTCATATTAGAATGTTGTTCTATCTTCAGAAACATACCCACAGTTGTGTTTTGTTTCATTCACACATATTTGAGTAATTCTGAATTATTAAGCAGTCTACATCTCCAAAGCTCAAAATGCTCTGTTCCACTGAAGTCATCATGTGGCAGTTTTAAAGTTAACAGCTATATTTTTGCCTTAAACGAACTGGTTTACTCTACAATACAAATAAACATAACTTGTTGATTTCCACAGAATGTCTCCAAAACCTTCTGAGGTTTATTTATCTATTGGCCACATCGCCGTTTACTTGACCAACGCAGCAGTTTTTAGCGTTTTGTTTTTTTTTTTTTACAATTGTAGCTTCCTCACAGTTTGCACAAAGTTTGTTGCAAAGACAGACAAGAATCCACTACCAGTTTGCAGCAAAAGAAAGTCTGCTTTGAGGTTGCTGAAAGAAAAAGAGAAGGGGAAAAGGAGCGAAGCCACACTAAGAGGATTCTTCCAGTGATAGCGATGCAGATGAAGGGTCTAAAGGCTGATGTGTTGGTCGCTAAATCACTTCTGGACCACTTCAGCAGCAATTCAAGCATGATTTCTAGAGAAAGGAGGAAGCGCGAGGAGTTTCTACTTATGAAGCTGTGGAGGAGGAAGGTGGGCTTATGCAGGCACAACATCTGAAAAAAGGACAAACAGTTGCTGTATTTCTCTCTCCGTGTCAGCAAATTACATCAGAAATAAATCTAACATATAACAATATCACATAACAAGGCTAAAACGGTAGATGTAGCTTCAAAGTTTGGCAATTCCAGGATTACAAATTAAGATGATTCTAGTGAAGGTGTATTGAGTTCTAAAACACAATGGAGCACTTCCTGTATTACCCTGACATCACCAGGTGGAACACAGTGTTTTCTTTTGGAGAGAAGAACTCAGCCTTAATCTGCAGGTTTGTGTGTTAAATGTGTGAATGAAACAAACGCAACTCCAGGTGTATTTGTGAAGAGAAAACTACATTAGAACAGATCACAAAAGTGAATAATATGGGTCCTTTAAGAAAAGAGGCTCTTTTTCTTATTCCAAATTCACTAATACTCTATCAATTAGCATCATGTTGACAGTAACCATGCTGCTAATTTGTCATTTCAAAACTGTGTCACTGCTCACTGTTGCCAGCAGGAGGCATAAGTTATAACACATATTACCAATTTTTTGATCAGTTTAATTTCATAGTCTTAAAGAGCGTGTCTGTGTTGACCTTTTAGTGAATTAGGAGCAGGGGCCAGAAACAAAAATCATAATTCATAAGTGTCTAGACAGCAAATTATTCTCATTATATTTTATAGCTTTAATTATTATCGTCGCCGTGGCATTTAACGAAGCAATGGCTACAATTTGTCCTGCTTTACAGCTAATTGTTGTTGCTAATTTCTCAAAGGCTGCTAAGAAACTTTTTATAATATTAATTTTAGGTCTTGCAGAATGATATTAGGGTGTTTTTTGCATGTTAGATAGTGGAGGAGCAGAGTGTGGAGTGACTTTTCACTTTAAAGAGAGGGAATTGTAACCTGTATAAGTGCAAATGATGAATCCAAAAGTTTTATTAGCGGGATGTGTTGTGATAGTGCGCTGAAGGGGAAGTGAGCAAAGGGAGGGGAGAGTGTCAAAAACAAAAGGGAAACTTACAAAACATGTTAATACATTGCTTTTGGTGAATACAGCATTCTCAAAACTATAAAAAGTAACATGGTGATCTAGATATGTGATGTGTTAGCAGCTAATACCTCATGTATTCTAAGTAATATCTAGTTTACTCATTTCAAGTTTGAGTTTTGACCCTCTGAGGCTGCTGCAGGGTGAAGAATTTCAGCCTAAGAATTTTGGACCATTCTATTTACAAGACAGACGTGCTCATTTGCACGTGTACTGTCTGAAACGTATTGGACGTAGCTCTGTAAATAATGTTGGTGCAGGGAGAGGGAGAGGTGACAGACTGTGAGATATGAGGGTGTTAGGGAGGGGCACCGATGTGGATGGGGTTTTTAGTATTATTTAAGAGGCAGAGCGAGACCAAAGAGGCGGTATTTTACCGTGAAGATTGTTAACATTGCTGGAATGTAAAGCTGCACAGTTATGGCAAAAATTAATCCACAGGTCATTTTTGTGGTTGATGTTTTAAAGGAACTGTATGTAAAATATGTTTTTTAAATTTCGTAATCTTCTGTGTTCCTAGATACAAGATAAACATGTTCAAATCAAACAGCTTTGACTGACAACAATGACACAGATTTATTCTTTATCACAAAAACTTTGGACATGATGGACACGTTGTATATGGTATAATTTGGTGCTCTGGTTCAAGGCGATTATCCAATCAGAAAACAGAATGATTCTCACACTTTTCACCCTTTGCTGAAATTCACTGTGTTTAAACCTCAAATGCACATGCATGAAGATGGCCTTCATCAAACGCAAATCTACACAAAAACTACTGTATTTGTGCTTCATTTGTACTGCATAATTTCCCTTTGTGCTGCTTTACTTTTGGAGATATTAACAATTCTTTTGTAGGTCAAACTGGGGTCAGCAGCCTCCCAGGAAGCATAAAAATGCTCTTTAGTAAACTTGCTAACTTTTATATAATAATACATACTTTTCCACAGTCTGAGATCGTTTATCTTTTGTTTTGCTAAAGCCGCTGTTGTCAGCTGAGTGGACGTGATATCATATCATTTCCACAAAATAATAAGGAATAATTTTAGAAATATAGCAGCACAAATGAAATACAAATGTTTTGTAAAATTTTCCGATTGTTTTGAGACTATTTAACATTTTGCCAAAAATAAAACGGCTAATATCTTAAGAACCAAAACAGCACAAACAAAACTTTTTGCAGCACAAACAAAGCACAAACAATTGACATAGTTTTTGTGTATGTGTGCGTTTAATGGAAGGGCAACTTCACGTAGGTCTAAAATGCCGGTCCCTGTTCTGAACAGTCACTGCCTAAACTCCAGCTCCTGCACCAGTCCTGAGTCTGTGCTAGTGCAGCCTCTGCAGCTCAGGGAGGGAATTCTGAAGGTTCTGAGCTTCACATGAGGCCTGGTCTGTCCATAAACTGAGAATGAGACACACTTGGATGTGTCTCTATCTGAAGGTGAAGGATCAGGAGACACAGGGTTTGATTGTAGTGACTTTTGGAAATTGTAAGAGCTCAGGATACTTACAGCTTCGTTAAAGTCTCTGATTAGACTCGTTTTTCGATCCAGAATGAGCATCAGTATGATTCAGAACAGAAACATTATTTCTAAAGGATCAGATCAGTCCTGGGAATCACAATTCAAATGTTTTCTTGCACAGCCTCAGCAGAATGTTGTAAACATGAGGATGTGATGAGAGAGTTGGACTTGTTATGCTGGACCAAAGTCTCAGTCTTCTCAGCTTGTTTGTGACATGATCAGATGAGGTGAGTGTGACATTAAAGCAGATGTCACAGATAGACCTCGTAAAGCCTCTCCTCACACGAAACAGTGCACTCAGTGTCCACACACTAGCCTCAAGGTTGCCAGTTTGTTGTGTTGTGTCCTTGGGCAAGACATGCAATCCACATAGAACAGTCCGGTCACAGTCATGCGGCTCTGACAGGAAGGGCATCGATGAGTGAGAAGGATTGGTCAGTAACAGTCCCTTCCAAGTGACACATGGCAAAAAGAAGGTTAAATTTGACAATGAAATGACATTTTTTAGAGTTATTGAAATGTGGTCTAAAAGAAACATTGACTTGTGTGTTGTTTCAATCATTCATGTTTGGTGAGGTTGTCTCAGATGCAAGGTACTGGTTTCAACTGAAATCAAAAGTGCTCCTCTGTGTTTTTAAAGTCCATATACATTCACTGGACTCATTCTGACTGTTTAATAGCCTCACTATAAAACACTGTACCTGTTAGTGTTGTGCCAATAGCCGTGCTGCTAATTTGTTATTTCAAGATGTGTCACTCTTCCTGTGGCCAGCAGAGGGCATCAAACACATACTTTACATTCCTTAAAATATGGAAGGCCATTTGCGTTTTTTCACACATGCTTTAAAAGTTATAAATTGCATTAGGCACAAATTGGAAAAAAATAAAAAATTCAACACATTTGTTAACAATGTCATTTTTAATGCCCTCTTGCTTGTTTCCATGGAGATGTTTTTGCTTTGCCTAGAATATTCCACAGTAGAGCATTAACATATCTGACACTTACTAAATTACAGGCGTTTTATTGCTTTAACTTTAACACGCCTCTCCACCGATCTGACCTGTAACATGGGACATTTTAGGCAAAGCAACAACATCTCCATGGAGACGAACTGTGTCACAAGAAAAGTGGATAATTTTGTTGCCCCGCCCATCACCATGATGCTGAGCGACGCCGTTGTGGAGGTCAGGGTCATGTCTGGTGAATGAGAGGAATGTACCAGGATGTGAGCGCCCTTTGTCTGTGTGTGTGTGTGTGTGTGTGTGTGTGTGTGTGTGTGTGTGTGTGTGTGTGTGTGTGTG
>JACN01013527.1:0-22888 GCA_000787155.1 Scartelaos histophorus | reverse complement strand
AGTGCCTCACCAGTCACGAACTTCACCACACGTCACTGCTTCACACTCAGGTTTGTGAAGTTGTAGTGTACAGATTTGTATCATGCTCTTGTATATTTATGAATTGTCGCATGGGAGCACGGGTGATGTAGGCTTGTGGGCGGAGCCTTGTACAGGATCGTACTGCTAACTGCAAGGACTGTCTGGGATAAGGCCTGGGAGAGATTGGTAAATGACTAAAAACATGATGGCATGGACTACATATAAAACCTTTTCAGGTGACTGATTGTGCATAATACCGCATCTTTAAATGCTGCTTTGTTTTATCTTGAGGTACTGATTTTTATGTTATTGATATTACACCCATCAGCAGAATCTTACATCTCTTTTTCATGTAAGTTTTTTGGATGCCTCTGAGCAGATGAGACGAAACAAAGGTAAAATCTGGTGTTTTTGGGAGAAGGAGGGAGGGTGGTGGACTGTGAAAAGTGACCATTCAAGCCTGAAAACACAACAACAGTAAAACAAAAGAGCATTTGGGGAGAGAGCAGAGAAAAAGTTGGGTGGTACCAGGCGGCGATCGGGAGGAACTGACTCCACGAGAGGGGAGAGTGGGAGAGTGAGAAGAGGAGAGGGGGCTGAAAAGGAGAGAACTGAAGTGAATGTGGTGTCTAGAGGGAGAGAGGAGAGTTGAGGAGTGTGCAGAGTGGTCTTAGGAGGAAGGACTTTAGGAGACATTAGTTAGTGTGTGTCTGTGTGTGTTGTGTGCTTGGAGGGTGTTCTTAGGGGGAGCCTATTTCCCAACAGCAGATATGAGTTATGTTGTTACAGAAACTAGAGCTAAAACAACACCTTCCAAAGACAAATGAAGACAGAATGTGATGGAGAGTTCAGGAAGAGATTTCACAGAGAGGAAAAAAGATAGCAGGGTCAGATATTCACAAGGAACAGTTTAACACAAAAAAACACATTAGTATAGTACAGTTGGCCCTTTCAACATGATTATAAATGCACATTTTTACTCCAGATGCCCCTTTAGACACAAGTTATCTGCACTTAGGACTCGTGCAGAGGGAAGGGAGGGGAGAGAGGGGAGGTGAGGTGCTCAAAATCTGCCCTCAAAAATTAGCAAAGGGGAAAAAAATGAAACTCAAACATGTGTTGAGTTTAATACATGCAGTACAACGCTCACATGGAACTGGGTGTGAACCAAACTGATCAGGAGAGAGAGAAAGAGGGAGAGAGAGGCAGGGAGGATCCTGTGTTGTTGCAGCTATACTGGACAGGAACCAAGACCAGGGTCCTGCAAATCCAAGTCTAGACCACAGCCAGACCAGGGCAAGGTTCAGAACAGATAACAACCAAGAAAAGGCTTCTCCAAGTCCAGGTAAAGAGTTAGAGATAGTTCCAAAGCAAGTCCAGAAGAACGAGATCCATAAAGACAGCACTGATCAAGAATCTCATTAGAGCTCTGGGATCAAGGAGGATCTCCAGGACCAAAACTGAGACCAGCATTAGACCCAGGATCAAGCCATTTTCAGATCTGGACTCATCTCTGGAGCTTGTGGACTGCGTTTCTAAGGATGCTCTTCTCTGATGATCTGAGTGTCCATAGGAGAACCATCTGGGCAAGGACTAGAACAGAGCCAGATCTGAAAGCAGGTCTGAACCAAGATGAACTTCTCTCTCTCAGGTATAAAGTCCGGGCTATGATTCCAGGAAGGTCAATAGTCCAGGCCATAGTTCTGGTCCTGGTTCTTCTGGGGTCTCTGATGCCTGTGGATGGGGTTCTAAATGAGGATCAGGAGGAACTTCTAGTGGAGCTTCACAACCGCTATAGAGGAGTGGTCCAACCCAGCGCCTCCGCCATGTTACCTTTAGTAAGTTATAATTATTAAAAACACAAACTAAACTCCAAGTACACAGTTAAGGTATTGTTGGTTGTCATGTTTGCTCAGTTAAAATGATTCATCATGATTTATTTTCAGCATCTGCGTATCTGTCCAATCTACATCATAGAGTTATTACCAATAACTGTCAGTGGAATATTTACAGATACTCTTAGTGAATTATTATGGATCTCTCTGCACTGGTCAATAGAAGTAGAATAATATATTTCTGAATATATTATTTTTAATCATCTCATAAATATTAAGCTATTGATTAGGGAGTAGCCCAGTGTCTTCTGTGTTAAACATACATTGTACACACCAAACAAAAAAAATCTGTTTATTTGTGACTGTTTTGATGTATACACAATAGTCAGTCCAAAACCGAGCACTGTCACATGTACCAGGTGTAAAACTACATCTACTAAGATTTAGTGATGCCTAAGTGAAACCAAGTAAATTTGGTTTAGGATTTCTATATAATTGATATGACTACTAGAATAAAAAAGCATTGTTGTATAATAAATATTAAGAAATTATAATCTTTGTATCTGAACTGAAGAACCATAAACGACTCTTTGAGACTTTACTATAGTTATGGGTGTGGCCATTATAGAATAATGACAGAGGTCAGTACAGTGAGTGGAGGATCCTCTGTGAGGGGACATCGTGCTCCTGTGGGCCTCACTCTAACTCAACACACAAAACTCATTTATGGTTGGTTGATTTGACAAAAATAAATAAATATAGTTGTTTTAGTGAGGAGGTGTTTTGTGTATTTTTTTTTTTGGTGTAAACAAAAAAATGAATGACACCAGGCAAAGTTATACAAATCTAAGAAGACCAAAATTATACAGCTGAATGAGTTCACTTTTGAGCCCCACATCATTGTGTGGGGCTTAAAACAAATAAGTTATTATTATGTGATAATAAATCCAGACAGCGAAGAGTCACTGAAAATGTGATGAACAGACTGATGAAACACCAACGCTGCAGGTTCCTATGTAATGACGAATGAGTGAGAAAATGTGATGTTGAATATACTCCTGAGTGTGTGTGAGCAGTGCATGGGAGGAGTGTATGAGCGCAGTGCATGAGTCAGTGTGGGTCTGATTAGGTAATTGGATTTATCAGACTTAAATATTTGGAGTAAGTCTGTATAAGAGTGTCTATCAGTCTGGAACTGAGTCAGAGCCACAACAACATCGCATTATTATTCAGGACCAAAACCAAACCAGTCCGGACCAGCTTTCAGGACCAGGAACTGCTTCAATCACATGCAAACTGCTGACTTGAGACCTTTTATGTTTATATTTTCAGAGGTTGGGGTTTTGAATCTAGCTTTCACTTATTTAACCTGGCCAAGTCACTTTGCCCCTTGCAAATGTGAATCTGTGTGAGTGGCAGGTGTATGGAGCGCAGTGCAGACTGGCCCCTGTATCACTGTCACTCCACCCCAGACATAATATGGGCACCATAAAAGGACCCATATTATGCTATTTTTTAAATCTATGTTATAAAGATGTTTCCTCATCAAAAACATACCCTGTGTTTTGTTTCATGCACATGTTTATCACAAATCTTGCATATTTGGGCTGTATTCTTCTTTTAAACAGAAAACACTCTGTTCCACCATGTTCTGTCATGTGGTCAAACAGGAAGTGCCCTGAGGCCCTATTCCGCAGATCTATTAAAATAACTATTTACAGAGCCGCCTGTCTAGTTTTGGTTCTCTCTCCAATCTGCACTTCCCGCTCCATTCACTGTGTATTGGGAATTAGCCGAGTGCTAAAGTAAATTTAGATTTAAATATTAGATTGAGGACAGCTGGTTACTCATATAGAATCACAGACAGCGTGTTAAGACCTTTACAATAATGTAAATACTTCACTAGCGGAAGCTTTTGTGTGTATAAAAGTAGGTGTTTGTGTCTAAAAGCTAATGCTAATGCTAACCTTATGTAAATGTGAAAATAAAGCACAAAATAACTTTATGAAAATATTTTAACATCAGTACTTTATCTTGGACAGGTTAATAATGCGAGATTACTCAAACCTGTGTGAATGAAACAAAACACAATCACAGGTATGTTTTTGATGAGGTAACAACATTCCAACAGGACTAAAAACTCACATGCGTCAATGATGAGTAAAATAGGAGCTTTAAAGAATAACAAGGCTGTAAATGAGGATGACACTGGTTTAGTCCTGGCATAGTCTTATTTTAATATTATAATGTTTATGGAGGGCGTCGCCTGTTGCTAGGTGGATTGAGCTCTGATGACCTCACTGTGAGCACGTGCAGGGTCCCTACAGACTCCAGAACCTAATGGGAACCACATGGAGCTGTTCGTAAAATGACATTCTATTCAGCGGACTCCACCTAAAGCAGTCCAGGACCTAAACCAAATCCAGACCCAGGAAACGAACCGGGTCCATTTAGGTCCAGAAGAACCCAGACCAAACCCGTGACTGAAATACCATGACTAGCTCTAGATCAGAAATGGATAAAATTAAATAAAGCAATATGCGCCTCTTCCAAGTGGGTGAGTTATTTGAGAGTAGAAATGATAATGTAAGGTGCAAAGCGCGAAAAGTGAGCTCTCTGCAGTTTTGTGTGCGCGTACATGTGGGTGTGTCTGTGTGAATCTGTGTGTATATATGTGTGTATATATGTGTGTGTGTGTGTGTATGTCTGTGTGTGTGTCTGTGTGTGAGTCTGTGTGTGTGCTCTACCAGGTGAACCACAAGCCCACAGCAATTATCTTCTGGTATTCCTTTATTTCTTTAAGTTTTTTTGCTCTGATCCGGTCTTGATGTTTGTGGTATGAGTGCATTATAGTCTGGGAGTGAGATCAGATGGTCTCAGAGGGTTTGGGAGTGGCTCCAGATGTTTTTAAGGACTTTAACTCAAACTCAAACTGAATAAAATGGTGACATCACAGTTTCATAACTATACAGCTGAGTCCTATGGAGAGAGATGAGCTTAAATGAAACGAAATGCTCGGGCGGCAAAATGTAATTGCAATCAAATCAAAATTGCAAAACTGCAGTTATTCAGATATTATCATGTCCTCTGTATATCCAAAATCCTGTGCTTTTAAGAAACAAATCTTGATTTTCCTAGTTTAATTTAAACATTAGTATTGCAATTAAATGGGATGATGTTAATTTTTCAGTCCATATTTCAGGCTTCTCTAAAATGTTATTGCAATTAAGTTATTTATAATGTGTAATTTAATCACAACTGCAATACTTACAGAAAAAAATACAAAAAAAGCCTTAAACCAGAATCACTGCTAAATGTGATCATGTGGCTTACAGAGGTGCTCAAAATTTAAATATCTAAAATCTGCTCATTGTATTTGAAATTCCTTGTTAAGCATTTATCTACACTGAAATCATGGTGTGTGTCATTGCCACCAGAGGGTGCCACTCTCCAACCTGTATATTCTAGGTTGCTTTGTGCACACGTTAACAAACCAGGCTTAACTGAAGACACATTTTATATTCTTGGCATTTTCTCATTGTTTTTTGGCCCTAGCTTGCCTGTGTCTGTTTTTAGTTTTGAATTGTTCAGATCTTTAACCACTCCTCTTCTGTAAAGCAATGTTGACCTCTTTCCTTTTTGCTAAGATAAACCTTACATGACTTTATCCATTGCAAATAAAAAAATGTCATTCAAAGTGCCAGTGCAAGCAAAGACACTGCTGCTCAAAGTGTGTTAGCTGAGAATGAACCTCCAACAGATGTCTTCACCAACTGTTTTAACATCTTCTCCTGTCTTTCACAGAAGTGGGATGGAAACTTGAAGATTTTGGCTGAAAAATATGCAGCTAAATGTGTGTGGAACCATAACCCAGATCTGGAGGACACTGGGGAGAACCTGTATGTCGGAACCAAAGAGCTGGATCTGGAGAGGGCTCTGGAGAAGTGGTTCCTAGGTCAGAAAAAAAAGATGCCTTCATGTGTTATAACTCAAATTTAGAACAGGTTTAAGGGACTATGTGATATCATCTCATGTACTGACTGAGATGTAGACATGTAGTGCAGCAGAATGTTGTTGAAATGACATGTAATTCTCTTGTTTTGTGCAGAAAAAGCAGATTATAGTTACTACAACAACAGCTGTGAAGAAGACAAGATGTGCGGACACTACACCCAGGTCTGAGCCTTAAACCAACCTCTAAACCGCAACTAAACTGGATTTGAACTGGGACTAAACACGTACTCCACATTTCAAATAGAGCAGCTAAACTGGGCAGTACCTGGAGGACTAAAGTGAGAGTAAGGAGGGAGGAGAGGCGGGATTTACAGGACTAAGGAACAGTGTGATTGGTCTGACATGGAGCCAGCCTTTAAACTTCGCCCCTGCAGCAATGAGGGTCATCCTGTGTGATGTCACATAGTACTTGAATTTGCAGGGGCCCCTGAAGGCAGCACAGACGAAAGCTTTTTTTTTTTAAATTTACAAAAATATAACTAGGAACAGTGGATAATGTTATTACCTCACAGTTAAAGGTGCACTGTGTAGCTTTTCTAGTGAAGGAACTGTCAAATTCTTTTCTTTATGAAGATTACTTTGTCTGGAATGTGTCACAGTATCTCATTAAACCAGGTTAGGTTACAGGACAGATCTGTGGAGAGGCAACCCCATTCACAGTCAGAAGGCCTGTTTTTTAGGTATTTTTTAGCTATAAAACCACCTGTAATTGCATAAATGTAAAGTAGAGCTGTATACCTCCTTAACTGGTTAGTGCATATGCAGAACCTTCTAGAAACGTTTGGCAAGCATTTGCTTCTAGTTGTCGTAAATTTGCAACATGCACAAATTTCAATATTTTTTTTAATGGCTATAGTCAAATTAATAATCACTAACTTATTTTGCCATTTACTTAAAGGCAAAAACACACACAAAACTTTTTTTAATATACATCTATATAAATTTGGACGTTGAGGGGTTAATATACTGTGGAACATTCCAGGCAGAGCAGTAACCCCTGACAGACGGACCACCAACCAAAACGTTACACAATGCACCTTAAAGTAGTAAAACAAAAGTAAATTCAATGTTTAGTTCCACTTTAAAGAGGCTTGAATAATCTGAATCTGTGGATACTTCCTAAACTCCAACTTTTAGAAATAGATCCTAAAAATCACAAACCCTGCAGATCTAAGCCCTTCACATGTGTCCAACCAGACTAATGCAGTGATGTGGAGTTGTTAGCACCGCTCACCACATGGGCCTAAAGTACCTTGAATCCCTGAATGTTGTTTTATTTGTGTTCATATTGTCCTTTTAGATGGTGTGGGCGGACACACACAGAGTGGGCTGTGCAGTGCATCTCTGTGCTGACATGGAGGGACTGGGCTGGACTGAACCTACAAATTTCCTCGTTTGTAACTACTTTCCCGCGTAAGATTATACAAGTATTATCTACTGGGCTAATAGCTGAAGGGCCTGTATTGCACAAAACTTGCAATGTTGTTTCTTCATCAAAAAACATACCTGAACTTTTTGTTTTGTTTCATTCATACATGTTTGAGTTTGCATCTCTAAAGCTCAAAGTGCTCTGCCATGTAGTGGTAGTTTTCAGCTACATTTTACATTTTGTTCCATAAAGATTGGCAATTCCAGGGCTGATATCATGCAAATTAGTCTAGTGAAGGTTTATAGAGTTTAAAAACACAGTGGAGCACTCCTTGTATTACCATATGACATCACAAGGTACAACAGTGTTTTCCATTTGAGACAAAAACTAAATATACAGTGTTTGTGTTTTAAACAGTGTGAATGAAAAAAACACAACTCCAGGTATGTTTTTGATCGTATTATAACATGCAGTAGATCAAAAAGAGTGTAAAATGAGCCTTTTAAACAAACTGACCTATGAAACATTCTGCTCTGCTCTATGTGTTTCTGCGCTCATGTTTTCAGTGGGAACTACGAGGGAGAGCGCCCCTATGTGGAGGGAGACTGGTGCTCTCAGTGTCCAGAGAATTATCAGAGCTGCTTGAACAACCTCTGTGGTACGAATGTTTCACCAAACCAGCAGAACACCAGTGTGACCATTTTCACTTTGAGCACACAGATCACACCTATTCCCCCCGAGTCACAGCTCTGCTCCATCACACACGTTTGTACTTCTGCAGAACTGATTATTGACCTAGAGATGAAAAGCTCCATCGTGACTTGCAAGAAAATTTTATTCATTTAATAGTCCAGAACTAGTAAAGCAAATTATGAACTCATCCTCTTCATCCTCGTTGTGTGAGAGGGAATTCTCCTTCAGGTTTGTGAACGTGTGTTTGTTCCTTCCAGCTCCTGATGTAGAACCAACAGACGAGTACATAATTCCGACTGGAACAGTTTCAGCAAAAGATCCAGACTCCGTGACAGACGGCAGCCACACCTCCACTGACTCCCCTGCAGACTTTGTTCAGGAACCTACCCAGGAGCAAGACTCAGATGAGGAACTTGAGCCAACACCAGGGCAGGAAACAGAGCAGCCAGAGGAGACCATAGAGCAGGAGGCAGTGGTCCCCCCTCCAGCAACAGAGTCTATTCCACCAGAAGCACTGCTCACTACAGCTCCTGAAGAAACTGAGACTGGTCTAAAAACTGAACCAGAAACCCCGAAAGATGATCCTACAAAAGGTCCAATAGGGGGCGCTGGGGTCCACATAGGAGAGAAACAGCAGGTAACTCTGTTCACCTTAAGCTTGTTTTATTCATTGTGGACACACCAAGCCAACTGATCTTGTGCGTTCTAGGCTTGAGACATTCTGTCATATTTAGTATCTGTAAACATCTCAGAGAACTATACGACCCTGTGAATGTTTTTACTCTCTGAGCAGGTGACTCCAGTTCAAACTGTAGCTGTGTCCTTGGGCAAGACACTTGACCCATAATGTCCCATTAGTATGAGATATATAATACACAGCTGGCTTGGTGCGTCCAAACATTGCACTAATTAAAAGACGATTTAACTGAATCCCTGTTTGCCCTCAGACCGGAGAAAGGGCTCCTCCTTCTGACCCTCACACTACAGCCCCTGGTCCTAAGACCCACCCTCCTGAGAACCGGGGTCAGAAGCAGAAGGTGCCGGTGGAGAAGCACAGACGAGATGAGGTTATGGCCTCCGCACACTCTGTGGGCCTCTCTGCGTCCTGGAGCCTGGTAGTTTTATGGATATGTCTGCTCCTCCACTGAGCTTTAGTTTCTTCTTCCTGAGAGCCGCACCTCTGGGATCTCATAGTTGAATTCAGTAGATTTCAGGGCCACACAGTGGTTAGTTAGCTCTTTAGTCTCTCGCTAAAACAGTCCCCCAATTGGATTCCAGCAGGGGGAGCACGTTCTGAGAGGAGATTTCATGTTCTGCTCCGGTTACCTCTGAAAACATGTGCAATAGGTTCCCCACTGGGAGAAGGAATCCCCTGACAGCAAATCTCAATGGGAATATCCTGGTTCAATAAAGGTTTTTAACCACATGTCTTACTGTGGAGCGCCCCCTACATTTCAGAGTAGGCATGTTCTATAATAGCATTATAACCATCAAACAGTTGAACAGCTGAGTTCTGCTTTATGACCAGCATTCTCTTTTTGTTTTAATTTGCCTTTCTGTCTCATGTTGTTTTGAGTTTTTTGTTCTATTGTTTTATGTAATGACTCTAACTGGACTCTGTGTAATTGCAGTAAACTGTACAGACTGTAAATAAACATTAGTTAACTATAAAAACTAAACAATTTCTGTCGTTTATATAAAAACTGAGTCTTAATCTTAATAATGATGGAGTTTTGTCTTTTTTGAAAAAAAAGACGTACTGCTTCCAAAGATAGAGTGTTATTTAGTGCTTATACAGCTTTTCTTTTTTCATTTTCTAGTTTGTGAAAACAACAAAAAAGATCTTTAGTCTTAGATCATATTGTCTGAAAGTCTCATTGTAATCACAGCTTTATGTACATAAGAGTCCTGAGTAAGTTATGACTATAAACAGTGTAATAATGTGGATTAAACAGCGTCTAATACTCAGCCATTTCTATCCACTGAAATCAAGGTCATACGGGGATTTTTAATTTACATAATTAAAGCTACACTGCGTAAAATTTCTAGTGGAGGATCCGCCCCCTGCTCGTTTTCATGTAAATGTTACTATTTTGTCTAGTATGTTCCACAGTATAGACAAGACAAGGAGGTAACAGCTACATTACAATTCAGATCTGTGGAGAGTCGCCCCTATTCACAGAAAGATCTATTGTATTTTTGTATATGTTTAATGCCAGACCATGGAACATTCTAGGCAAAGCAATAACATCTCCTCCAGAAAAGTTGCGCAGTGCACCTTTAAAGGACTTAGGTCTTATGACAGTGAGTGTGAGACTGTTTGGACTCCACCTCCCATGATTCCATTCATCTGTGAGCCTGGTGCATGCTGGGAGCTGCAGTCCGCGGCAGCAAACAGTGCATTGTGGGGGAATCTCAGTTTGAAAATGAGACGCACTCAGAGCAGGACGCACGCAGCTGGCTCCAGTCTGCGCCTCCCTGGACCTGGATCTAGACTTGGACTTAGACTTGGATCTGTGTGCCTCCTCTCCTCCTCTCCTCTCTCCTTGCCTTGTCCCCTCGTCTCCTCGTCTCCTCTCCTCGTCTCCTAGGCTGAATGTGCAGAGATGGGCTGCAGATTGAGTGTGAGCAGAGGCAGGAATCGGGTGAGTCAATCTTTTCATGAAGCAACACAATCACAGAGCAAACACAGCACTCACACATTTTAGAAGAAGAATCGTCACAATATACCATTTTACATAAGAGGAACCAGATTTGCCTACAGTACAGTGATGGTTTTGATGCAGCATTTGAATCCAGTGGGACAGTGAATGACAGCAGGGAGAGTGACAGCTGAATTGTTTTACACAGAGGAGAGAGGTGAGGATGTGGAGGCTCAAGTCTGACTGTCAAGTGGGCAGAGGAGGAGGGAGCTGTTAGTCCTGGTTTACTGATTTTGATCTGATTTAGTCCTGATTTAGTTCTGATTTAGTCCTGTTTTAGTCCTGATTTAGTCCTGATTTCTAGTTTGAACCTGTTTAAAGGTCCTATAATAGGCTGAATTGATTTGTGTGAGCTTTAAGCCAGGTTATAATGTTACCTCGTCAAAAATATACCTGAACTTGGGGTTTGTTTCATTCGCACATGTTTGAGTAATTCTGCATTATTAGTCTCTCTACATCTCCAAAGCTCAAAATGCTCTGTCCCACCTTATGATGTCACAAAGCAGTAGTTTCCAAATTAACAACTACCTTTTACCTCTTGTTTGGGCAATTCCAGGGCTTGAAATGATCTTTATTGATTATTCTAGTGAAGGCATTGGTATAACTTTTAAACACCTTTAAACACAGCAGAGACTTTCCTGTATCACCCCGTGATGTCAAGAAGTGGAACAGAGCGTTTTCAGTTTGAGAGAAAAACTCAACTTAAAATGATCTGTATGTTAAACATATGTGAATTAAACAAAATAGAACTCCAGGTATTTTTAATGAGGAAACATTATAACATAGATCAGAAAATAACACAATATGGGCCCATTAAAGGTGCACGACACAACATGCTTGTTGCTCCTGTCTTACATTTATTCATTGTTGTGTCCTTAGGCAAGACACTTCACCCACATTGCGTAGTATGAAAGTGGTGTGAGCCTGAGTGTTGGTGCTGGTTGGAGGGGCCGATGGTGCAGATTGGCAGCGTCACTTCCGTCAGTCTGCCCCAGGGCAGCTGTGGCTACAGTGTGGCTGCATTAACTTATGAATTTGCTACAAATATAACATGAATTACTTCCATTCAGTCCTGATATTTGCTTTGGCCCTGCTCTAGTCCTGATGTAGTCCTAGTCTGGTCCAGGTTTAATCCTGGGTCTACTTTAGCACCAGTTTAGTCCCAGTTTGGATGTGGTGATTTGGTATGTGTGAAGTTGTCCTGACAAATGAGGTATTGTGATCCTAAACCCTTTGGACAGACGAGTACAGACAGTACAAGGGCATGGATCCAGTCCTCCTTTAGTCCTGTACTTTGGTGTGTATATTGTGTAAGGAGACAGTGTGATGATGATACGCTCTGATGGAGCAGCCTGAAGCTTTTGGGGAAAACTCAGACAGAAGTCAGAATTATGGGGTGTGACCACAGAGATTAAAATACATTTGCTCATTAGGGGCTTGTCTAATGCAACACAATCTGCTCTGTGATCAGTCTCAGTGTTAAAGTTCAAAGTCAATGCAAATTATGCAAATACTCAATAATGATTTTGATTCCAAGGTTCAATTTTATCTGGTTGATGTAACATTTTAGTACTTACTCAAATGAGGACTGATTTTAGAATGAATTAGCTCTCCTATTTTTATTACTTTTGCTCAGAACTCTAATCTCTATACGGAATTTATTATTCTTAATTTTATTATTAAAGGCATATTACACAAAATTGGCCTTTGTGACCTTTAAGCCATATTATAATACTGTTACCTAATCAAAAACGTACCCTTTAAAACAAAAATATGTTTTATTCACACATGTAAGTCTGTAAGTCTGGTTTATTGGTCCGTCTACATCTCAAAGCTCTGTTCCACAATGTGACGTTACTTTTCATGTTAACAGTGACCTTTTAACCTTGAGTTCAGTAGAGATCGGCCATTCCAGGACTAAAATCAACCAAATTATTCTAGTAAAAATGTTTGGAGTTTAAAAACACAGTGGACCACTTCCTGTATTGCCACATGACATCACAAGGTGGAATCGTGTTTTCTATTTGAGAGAAGAATTCAGCCTGAATGTGTAGAATTTGTGTGAATAAAACAAAAAACAATTCCAGGTTTGATTGTGATGAGGAACCAACATTATATCACAGATCAGAAAAAATGTGTAATATCTAATATTTAGATATAGTGTAAATGAGTCTTGGAAGTCTCGGGGGCCGAGTGATGTTGACTCAAGGCAGTTTCACAGCTAGATGAGAGACAAGAAACTCGGTCACTCTCTTGTGTCTGAGTGTGTGTGTGTTAGAGCAGTGGGCTGTCAGGTCACATCACTGTCACACATTCAGACCCACTCAGCTGTACAGCTCTGTACTCTCCAACACAGTGGACAACACTGAACTACGTTACCCACAATCCACCAGCACCGCCCCAGAGCACAGCTGTACTGCCCTGTGCTCTTTAACTCACTGGAACACATTAGTCTGAATCCGCCTCCACAGCGCTCTGTTCACAATAGACATTGGGAATGTTTTCAAACCTCAAGGTATTTTGGGCACCTGGGCAGAGAGTATAAACAAATGGTCTCCCACCTGCTTGTCTCTATGGGGATGTTATTCATTTAATATTCCACAGAATGGCATTAAGCCTAAATGTAAGCCTTCTTACAGTCAGTGCGCTCACCTCTCCACAGATCTGACCTGTGCTGTGCTTGGCCTGGTGTTGCCACCTGTTTGTCTACATGGAGGTGGATGAAGTTTAATGCCATACTGTGGAACATTCCATGCAAAGTGGTAACATGAAGGCTGTGAATCGCCATCAGAAAAGTTACATATTGCATTACACAGTGGGAAAAAACTGTGCTGTGTCTGTGGACTAGAGAAAACAGGGGCGGGGTCTGAGGGTATAAGGAACACTGTGATTGGTCAAACTCCACCCCTGCAGCCAGGTGATGGTAATCAAAACCCTGGGAAGTGCTGTGTGATGTCACCAAGTACTTGAAATTTCAGTGGCCACTGGAAGACGCACATCCTCAATGCAAATATATAACCTTGCACAGCAAGATGGATTCTAGTGGTATTTGTTTATAACCTCATGATCCATCTTGGTGCCCGCTGGGGCAATAGGGCCCAACAGTTGGTGAATGACTAATCACAGAAAAGCACTGAGGTTGTAGCGGAAGTCAAACGCTCAAGTAAACCGAAACAAACATGACTGATAGAAAGACTTCAGTTTATGGTGTCAATACAGACTATTTTGTTTGTGAAAAACGTGCGGCAGGTTGGGCGCTTGGGGCATTTGTGAACAGGAAAGATGTCTGCTCTTTTCTCTCAACTGGATTTAACTAAAGTTAGATTTTTCATCTAGTTCTGCTGCAAGAGCTGTCCCAGATTGATCATTCAGAGAGACACACATCTCAATCTGACACGAGCCAGGTCAGCAAATATATCTAGTTTTGCATAGTTGCAAAAATGCCAAAAATAGTACCACTGTAGTTAATAGCTGATTTAATGTTTAGTTCCACTTTCATGCTGAACTACATTGAAATACTGGGCTTCTATAACATTTTTTTAAAAATGCATTTTGTTTTAAAGAGAGATTCGACAGAAAAACTCATTTCAGGCCCTACACTTACATGTTTTCTGTGTTCCACAGCCTAAACCTCGGCCCTTGCGGCACTCCCATGGCCCTGAAGAGCTACACTTCCGGGATGAGTTTGGTCAACCAATCACAGTGCAGCTTGAAGAGAGAGGGCGGGGCCAGTACAGACCAATGGAACCTCATTGGGAGATGAGTCAGACTCAGAGGCCATGTTACAGTGACCCCTACATTCCCCCTGACCTTTACCCCTATATGTCACATGACCAGTATCCCCCCCCCAGCTGTGTCCCCAGTGTCTCCTACAGCTTGGACCAAATGGACCAGATGGACCCCGACTGGCTCCAGACCCAGGTACAGCCCGGAACTTCAGCTTTATGTTTAATCATGTGGTATTTCACAAATGTGCTTTTTCAGTCCAATCAAGAAATAGTTTAAGTAATATAATAGGTGGAGATGGAGCTTTAAAAGGCATTTGACTTTCTGCCAGTGTTGTACAGATAAAGTAGACGTAATCTGAGTCTTTTAGTGCATTTTTGCTGACTGCTCAGACTGCAGGACTGCAGAACCAAAACATTCAAAAGTCACTATCAGTCACTAACATTCTCTATCATTCTTGTTTCTTCTCAGTTTACCTGCCCCTGGCCTCCACCAGACCTCAGGCCCGATTCTGCCTTGGATCTGGACCAGGTTCAGCCTGGTCCTGGTCTGGTTCCAGACTTCCCCTGCAGTTCCTCTCAGTTCCTCAAAGGGATGCTGCTCTCAGAGGCAGAAACAGATATCGTGTCATCACTCCCAGGCCACACCCCTTCATCCCGTGGCTCCTCCCCTTCAGACTCTTTGACATCGTCTTTGACCTCCGAGCCCAGTGATTCAGGCTTCCACAGCGTTAGCACCGCAGGTCCTGCACCCAGAGCTGCAGGCCCCGCCCCTAGAGTTGTCGGTCCCTCCCCCGGACACCATCGCCCACATCTTCAGAGAGGACGCTGGGAACTGCAGTCCATCCCTGAGAACTGGAGGTGAGTCCAAATAGTTTAGCTTCAAAGTTTCACAGTAAACCAGTGTTGTATAAGATGATTTTCAGTGATATGACTTTTGCTGATGAACATGTTGCTCTGTAATCCTGTGATCAAATGAAGTAACTTGTACTGAGTCTTGCTGTGTCTGGTTTTTAGTCCTGCTCCTCACTTTACGCATCAGCAGTCGGACCAGAGGGGATTCTGGGAGATGCAGTCCATCCCAGAGTCAGGGCCCAGGGCAAGCTGCAGCGTAGGCAACAGCACCACAACAACAGTCCACTTTCACCGTCCAGAACGCAGCCCCACGTCTCCACGGCAACACAGCCCCCGGTTACAGAGACAACGCTCACCTGCAACCACACCCCTCGGTCAGTGAGTCGGCTGTACTGTGTGCGCTCTGTGCGCTCTGATCCAGGTTCTGTTGGGTCTATCATGTCACTGATTCCACTGTGTCAAGAATGCTGCATTACTGTGATGTGGAATGTTGTGATGATCTATAATCATCTTTTTCCACAGGCTGTCGCACTGAGCCCTGCCAGCGGAGGGCGCTCTGGCTGCAAGACGGATCCAGAACTTTAACAGAACCAAACCGAAGCCAAACTTTCACCAATCTGAGCCAGAATCAGAACCAGCATCGAAGGAGAGCTAGCCACCCCTGTACTCTCCAGGCTTTAGAGAGAGGGACCTCCCAGAGTGGTCCATCTGAGACCAGATCTAACCCGACTAGCTCTGCACCTAGGAGGAGCTTAAGCAGAACCAGCCAATGGGATCGGAGCTTGACCCATGACAGACAAACCAGCTTAAACCAAGACCAAAACCAGGATTTCAACCAAATCCCCCAAAACCCTTCTACATACAACCAACAAAGCATCGCGGCTCGATCCAGAGAGTCCTTGGATCAAGTCTTCGCCAAACCTAACCGGATCAGAGACCTTAGCCTGGACCAAAACCATCACAGTCCTCTGACACGGACCTCCCAGACCCTCAAAGCTAGGTCCAACCGAGAAACCACACCTCAGTTTTACAGCACAGTCCAATCCAGTCCCAGATCGCCCAATCAGAGGCCACTTCGGAGGCATCGAGCTCCACGATTGGTCCATCAGAGGAGTGATGTCACCACTGATGAAGAGTTGTTCCCACCTCCCCAAGATCGCCGCAGACCAGGTCACAAAACCCGGATCAGATCTTCCCAGAGTCGTTCTGGGCCGGACCAGGATCCACTCATGGTCCTGAGAGACCAGAACCTGGACCGCATCAGAACCAGGCAGATTCTAGACGAGTGGACCACCATTGAAGAACTGCTGAGCCATGGGACCAGAACAGAAAACAGGAGCAAGGGTTGGCCTAGTCCGCTCCTGTCTGTCACTACAGTCTGATCAAACCAGAACCAGTACCAGAACCAGGACTGTCTACACCAGACCAGAACTAAGGCTAGAACCAGAGCCAAAACTGAAAACATGGAAATAGCACCTACAACCTGTGTTTACACATATCAGATGACGATCAGAACCAAGTCCAAACCTCATGTGGACCAGAACAAGATCTAATGCTGATGAGAACTCTGTGACTGTTTCTAAAGGAGAGGAAACGGGTCCTGGACTAAACTGTGAATAAATATGTGAATACACTGTCAACCGAAATTCAGACTAACTACACTGCAAAAAAGAAATACTTCTACATGAATTCAAATACATCTTGATTTGAGTAGTTTTTTTTGTGGGTTACAAATCCAAACTAATCAAATCAAGACAGATTCTGCTGTCAGACAGGTGTAAATATTCAGGTATAACTCTAGATCAGATTGTCTGTGAAAGAGAACAGTAAAGTTTGCCCAAAAGGCTCAGAGATTCATGTAAGCTAAGGAAAGATATGTTTTAACAGCAATATAGGCCTATATATATTTTTATCCAGTTAAAATAAGATTAAATTAAAAGTCAAAACATTAAAACCGCATCCTAACCAGGTCAAAATCTGAACCCATGTTTGGTTCTGGAGCCACTGGGAACATTTTTATTTATTTTATTGTAATTAATTTGGTGTGTGACCATTTTACTTGACCTGAAGCTGTCAGATGCATCTATATTGGTAATTGCCATGACCAGCAGCGCCACCTCCTCAGACCTCTCTCTTCTCTCCATCTGGACAACGAAGGCACTACAACCTGAAATTCTCTTATTAGAGGAACCTCTCCATCACACTGTGTGCATCTTGTGAATTTTACTTCCATCTTTCGAGACATGTATTCACAATTCAGTTTAATGCTAAAAAACACACACACTGCACTCCTGGCACCTTAGAGCCAAAATGAATAGCTCTATATCAGTATTTTTGTGTTGCCGGTTCACAGTTGTTAAAGATGACTGAGGTGAGAGTGTGGTCCAGCTCATTCTTTCACTCGTTTCCATCTGAGTGTCTCCATGGCGACTGTCTGAGCGTCTCCACGGTGACCGCTGCATCACAGTTTCCACAGCAACACTTTGACGACTCCATCACTGTCGTCGTCATTTAGCCACCTCGTCAATTCGGCAAGTTCGCAAAATCATGACAGAAACACTATTTAGGACTTATTTTGCAGTTACCAGGATCTCAGCTCCGGCCCACTGCTCCCGAAAGGTGCAGGAGATGAAGAGAAATATTACTGCACACAAAATCCAGCAACAATAACACACAATACCATAGTGTATCAAAAAATGTGTACAGTATAGTGCTTAGAGGGAGCAGATCTCACTCAGGACAGAATACAGCTTTATTTGATGTTCCAGATCAGCACTAAAACATCCCTTTACTGATCCTTTGTGGCTGAAAATAGTACCTTTGTGTCAGCTAGGATATGAAGCAAAATGTTCTGCTGTTCGAGGCTGTTTGTGAACCTAACTCAACCTTTATGTTGCTAACAAACTGTGGTAAAATAATGTACAGGCATGCAGTGCAGGTAACTACGCATAAGGACAAATTTAATGTTTCATCTCAACTGTAGTTATTTACAGATGGAGTCTAATACATCACAAATATTATGCTCGTTGTGGCACATCAGTGACAGAGACAAAGCAGTTCTTATCAGAATGAAATGGGTTTGTTTGTGGTATTTTTGTAAATAAATCTGTTTAAATTTTAAGTCTACATTCTCATATCTTTAGTTTTTCTTTTTAAAATCCCCACGTTACATTATTTTCTGATTTATGCTCCATGTTGTTTCCTCATCAAAAACAAACATGGAGTTGTGTTTTGTTTCACACGTTTTATTACACACAGATCGAGCATACTTGGGCTGTGCTCTTTTCTCAAACTGAAAACACTCTGTTCCACCTTGTGATGTCATGTGGTGATACAGGAAGTGCTCCACTGTGTTTTTAAACTCACTTTCCAGATGAATGCTTAAATAAATACACAGTTTAAGAAAAATAAAATAGACTTTATTTCAATTTAAAATGAATTTAACAAACATCATCTATAAATATAAACACACATGTCTTTTTTAAATATTGTTAGAGTCTGGTTCAGTCCCAGTTTAGTTTTGGTTCACGTGTGTTTTAGTTGTTCTCAGTGAAGACTTGTCCATTAACTGCAAGTCTTGAGCTGAAGGGTTGAACTGGACATCTCAGGTTTGAGCTCTGTGATTCGCCAGTAGATGATCCAGTGGGCTGACCCAGTAGAATGTTCCTGATCTCTGATTGGTCAGACTCATGGCTATGACAGCAGTACAGGGCAGCAGCGTCGATGGGATGAGCCTCAGTGTTGAAGATGTAGGCTCCTGTAAAACAAACAAAAGCAAACAATCTGATAAATAGTTCTTGTAACTACTACACAGATCAAATGTGTTGGAAAGTAACTCACCTGTCCCGAGCACACAACCTCCAGACAGCCCGCCCCCTTCTTCCCATGGCCCGCCCCCATGCAGGAAGTGGGTGGGGTCAAAGAGCAGGTAAAGGTATTTAATGGTTTCTGCCAAAAAGAAGGACTCCATCCTGTTGTCCAGCTGATGGTCCCTCAGATCTTTCACCTGGCACACATTATCTCAAAGTTTATGCATGATTCTATGTGCTGATGTGTTCATGAGGTTAGGGTTGGGTGCCTTCTCTTTTTCTTTTTTTAACAGTACTACTACATTAACAGGACTTTTTTCTGTACCTGTGTCCTCAGTACTTTAAAAATTGATTTTATCCATGTCAGAACTAGTGTAACTCTCACCGAGGCGTATCCACAGGGTGTGCGGCTGATCTTTTCAATGGACTCCAGAGCGTCCAGGCCCATCTGCAGATACATGTGATCCCCAGTGGCTCGGAACAAGTACATTGCACTTTCTATCAACTCTGGAACCCCAAATATATTTAAATACATCAGAAACACATTTTTAATACAAATATTGTGGGTAACTCTGTTTATTTCCTTACCCGGTCTAAGAGGGTAGCCCTCTCTCTTGTCCACAGTGTAACCCTGTGGGATGCTGTAGAACTCGGGAAGACCTCCAAACTGTCTCCAGACAGAATAGTAATTTTGGAAGGTCCTCACTGCACTTTCCAGATCTCCAATCAAAGACTAAAGCACAAAGAAAACCAGGTTTAGTTTATCTCTTCATCTGTGTTTCCCTGAGGTTCCACTCATCCACAGATCTTACCTGTAACCCGGGCCAGAACGCCTCCAGGGACTGAAAGACTGGCATGGAAACTGTGCCTTTGTGCATCTGGACCCACAGGTACCAGTCATCAAACCGAGTGTAGTTCTGGATCGCTCGGTCATATTCTGAAATAAATAACAGTAAGATTTGAATCAGACTTTACACAGTCTTCACTCGCACAATAGGCCTAAGGTCTTTTTCTCATCTATACATGATTTGCTCTAAATCACTTTCTCTTTGCTCTTTCTCCCTTGATTCTTCAGTTGGGTCATGTTAGGTTAGACTCAAGGCCTCGTCGGGTCTCACCTCTGCCTGCACCATCTGCTCTCCTACTCTAAACAGGAGCTGTTGATAAACTCAATTCCTGGACAAATTATATTTACCAGTGTCTCTGAGTCATACCGTGGAACATGTGCAATAATCCAGGGTCCTGGAGGAGGATGGATCCTTTAACCAAATATTCAAAGTACGAGTCGACTCCAGCTCCAATCCCTGCATCCTGAGCCACCCACTTCTGAGTCACAACGTCGATGTGGTTCCCCACCTGAGGACCAGAACAGACCAAGGTTAGTCCTGGTTGAGTCCTGGTTGAGTCCTGGTTGAGTCCTGGTTGAGTTCTGGATGGAGTCCCTGGTCAGTACCAGTCCGATGCTGGACCTGGTCTCCCACAGAGCCTGCAGAGCCTTGCGGGCCAGGTCCTCGTAGGTTTGGTTCCCAGTGAGTCGGCTCAAAGTCGCAAACTCCAGGATGAATGTCCCCACTCCAGCTGTACAGGTGACCGGGGTCTCGGAGGGACTGACCCCACGCAGCAGGTTCACAGTCCCATATGGCATCCCAGAGGGGGTCTCGAAGGCTGAGGAGAGACTTACAGACTTAGAAACCAATAAAACTGAGATAAGAGGCTCACAAGAAATGCATCTGGCCTAAATTTGACCTTCACAGAATGACGCCCTTACAGTCTACAAACTATTATGGACATATTGATTCAGACGTTTGTTTCTTTTTTATAAATCAGTATTGTATTATATTGCTTTTTTAATATGTGTGCCTAATATGATGTTAGATAATGATTCAGATATTCTTTTTTATTAATAGTGTCTCTGACCTGGCAGCAGTTTCTTGGCTGCGTCCTCTGCCATCCTCAGTAAGGGGCCTGAACAGGGCCAACCAGGCTCCAAGTCCAGACCAGCACGACCCGAGAGGAGGTGAGCGGAGAGCAAACCCCCAACCACTGACAACAGACACAAGGTTTAACATCAGGGAGAATAACAGGTTTATAATAACGTGCACAGAACTGAGAACGAAATGAAGAAGGTCAAACTGAGCAGGATCAAGGACAGAACATGTTTAGAAGAAACATGAATATGTGCAGAAGGATCAAAACAAATGTAAAAGGGCCAAGATTACACAATTCTGATCTATATTAAAATACTGTTTCCTCATCACACACACACCTGGAGTTGTGTTTTGTTTCATTCACACATGTTTAACACACAGACCTGCACATTTAGGCTGAGTTGTTCTCTCAAATAAAAAAACAAAAACCCTGTTCCACCTGCTCTACTGTGTTTTTAAACTCCATAGCCATTCTCTAGTATCATTGGAATGATTTAAAACATAGAATTGCCAATTTTTACTATAATTAAACAAAAAAAGGGTAAAAGGAGCTTTTACCTAAAACTACCACTACATGACATCACCAAGTGGAACAGAGCATTTTGACTTTTGGAGACAGACTAATAATAAATGTGAGAATGAAACAAAACACAACTCTCAGTATGTTTCTGATGAGGTAAAACATTATAATGTGGCTTAAAGCTCATAAGAGTCAGTTTTGCCTGATATTGGATCTTTCTCATGTTCCAGCAGGACTGGACTAGGATTTCACCTCTGATGTTGGTCTCAAAAACAGAAGCATTGACGTCAATATCAAAGTCAACAGTTTCCTGAAGCAAAGAAGCCACTCTCTGGAACTCAGTCCTGTTCCCCAAAACCTGCAAAAGAGCGCCCCCAAGTGGACATTACCAGCAAGTACTTGACAAATGTTGTGAATTGTGATTGCTCCTCCTGTGATTGGTCGCTTCTGTGAGTGCCTGGCTGTGATTGGTCAGTCATGGAGCTCAACAGTGACTGCACCTCTGTTTCTGATCAATTTAACATTAATTTTTCCCATAGACTTTTCAAAAAACTTTAATATTTAGGAGGTCAGTGACAAAACAAATACAATATTTGGAAAAATGCTCTAATTACGTAGCGCTTCACAGCATTTCAGAAACAGGTGTTAAATAAAACTATAAATCTTGAGGCCATTAGCTACTAAAGATGATTAGCCTTGAGCAAACAAGTTTTTTAACTTTTTCTTTTTTTTTTGGAAAGTCTATGGGAAAAGGAATGAGAAAATTAAGGGATTGGTTGGACACTGTTGAGCTCCATTGGTCAGTGGTGAGATGTGATTGGTCAGTTTTGTCAGAGCCGTGCGGTCATTAGTGGGACGTGGTGATTATTGTGTGGAGGGACTCACCAACAGAGTGTCCAGTGCATCAATCAGAGTGAGAGAGAAACTGGACGGAGACGTAATAGTTAAGAGTCAATCAGACCAGAGGAAACACACATCCACATACATGAGGAGCACAAATCTGCTTTACCTGCCCCAGGTGTCCTGTCCGTCACAGGTGAGGGGGCGGAGCTCGTCGTAGGGGAAGGCGTGGTCAAGATAACTGTTGTAGGCGTGGTAAAACATGGTCCTGATCCTGGACCTAAAGAAGAACTAAGATGAAGTCCTGGTTTCATCCTCGTCCTAATCTTTCATTCATGTTTTTGCTTATATTTTATGCCTTATTTTGTTCTGACTTTTCCCTCAAACTTCCTCGTCTTTCCTCCTACATAATTAAGACGCTTTAGTGTCATTAACATGTTAACGGCTCAGTGAAACCTGCACTGGTCCTGCTGTGATGTTACTCTGGAGGAGCGTCTGCCACCTGCTGATCGTCTCCATGAGGATGTTACTGTTGCGTCTGTATGGCATAATTTATTATTATTATTGTTGTTGTTGT
>JACN01143144.1:0-29557 GCA_000787155.1 Scartelaos histophorus | reverse complement strand
ACACACACACACACACCCTCTCTCTCCTCACCTCTTTGCCCACTCCTCCATCTCTATCTCCAGCCTTCCTGCCTCTAATCCTATCATGCGGGCAATAAGTGTATGCACCGTGAGCACATTTTCATTTCTGCGGTTGGTTTTCAGCGCGCCCAGAGGTGAGCCTTAATAAGGATCAATGGCACTTTATCTGGGACAGCACCCACTTCACAGCATGCAAATTACACAGCAAGCCTTAAAAAAAACCCAAATGGATTTAATTAAAAAATGTAGAACCACGGGCTCTGGAAATTCAATTAAAGGATTTATGCAAAGGTTGGCTAGCTTTTTGTGTTGCCGTTCCTGCTTATATAATGAGCTTTTCATATTAAAAATCAATAGGTAATCTGGGCGAGGGGATCGGCTGCTTATGTACATTTTTGAAATCAATTTGAAAAATAGTCCATCAGCCGCATGTCACAACAGCAGAGAGGGAGGTGAAGGGGGTGTTGTGTCCAAACGGGGTGTCCAGGCTGGGTTGGGATGCTCCAGGCTCGGTTGGGATAGTATAGCTTGGTAAAGAATGCAATATAAATATGCCTCAAATTTGGTATTCTTTTTAGGGTCAATGATTAAAAACAGTGAACTTTCAAAATAACAGATGTGACATGACTGTAAGACAAATTTGCAAATGCTGTGTTAAAATAATACAGGATGAATTTGGTATTTTATTATTGGTATTTTATTTATTTATGTTTAGCAGTTATTCACAATTGTTGACCTTTGACCATGTGCAACAGTGAAATTCTTGATATATTACCATTGTTCTCGCGTGTCACCATGAAATCAAACTTTCTGAATGATAAAGTTGGTATTAACAGCCACTTTAAAAGCACTGTACTTTTAGTTTTACTTTTTGGAGTGTAGATTGATTTGAAAATACTTTTTGTTGTTTGCTTCTAAAATTCTTACAATATTTTTACTTACTTGTGTAAAAGTGAACTTTTGCCAACCTAGGCTGCAACAGAAAGAGTATTTTAAAAATAATTTAAAAAATACAAAATAATCAAAATACAGCAATCACACCATTACTGTGACTGGAGTTGGCAATATTACTACACGGTTACTACACAAATTAGAAATCTAATTTGGTAGACTATTTTAAAAATATATTCTGATAGGGAGTTAAGAGGTGATCAGTATTTTAGGATTCTCTTTACAATGAATTTACTTCCTTGTACAGCCCAAACATTACAACAACTATTAAGTCCCACTGGGTTAAATATCAGAAAATTACACTTTCAAATCCCATAAAACCATCTTTGAAAGAAGCCAACAGAACAGGACAAGTAGAGAGACTAAAGGGTATGAGCTGTCCCACCTTCGGCCTGCTGTGATCTCCTCCATTACAGCGCTGTCCCCTGACAGCGAGGCCGGAGCCTCTGACCTGGAGCTCGGGGTAATTTAGGCCGACCCTGCTTCACTCTCAGCCCAGACTGACACACGCCCGGCTGGGGAGACCCGCTCTAATGGTCTCCCGGAGGTGTCTGCAGCCTGGAAGTGCCCTGGATAACGCTAGTACTTCACAACATCAGGAAAGGAGAGTCAGGGCAATTTCACACACACACTTAGATGACACTTGAATTTCATGTGGTTTCACCGGGTTGGGTGTTAAAAATATATGCTGTTGAATGGGGACAACTGTGATTTTTTTTCTTGGTATTTCTTGCTTCTACACATTACAGTGAGATTCGAACCTACCTAGTATCAGTTACTTTTTAGATTTGGATTAGTATTCGTTACTTGAAGTAGTATTCTACTTGAGTACTATTTTGTCACTGTATATCTATCTTTAATGATTTTAGTCAATTAAGGTTATGGTACACTTTATTGTTACTATTACTGCACTTGAGCCTTGCTTCACTAAAGAAACCAATGAGCAGGTTTCTTCTCCCCCAGATCCATCGCTAAGTTTGCTAATAATATTAACAAAAACAGCAAACAATCCAAACCTTATAATGAAATCTCTACTTGGTCCTGTCATCTTAACCTTCTTGTACTTGCTCCAGGGCCCAGCTACACTTCCCCTCTGCAGCAGAAGTGAACAGCACAGGCCTGAGTGACTGACTCCATACAGTAGCAGACTGTCAGCATTTGATTGGTTCTTTATTGATCCAGACACGCTCTCCATCACATCAACTCATCCACAATAAAGCATTTACACACTTTTCCTGTGCAATGGAGCGCAGAAGCAGGCCTGGAGCCATGCCTGCTGCGCGCCTGTCTGTGTGTGTCTGTGCATGTGCGCCTTTCCTTTAATGAAATGGTATCTGCACGGACAATAATCCCTGTAACAGGATTGGGCAGGAACACACATGTCAATACAGACAAATAGGATTGTATGTTTTTATCCAGTCCACTCCAACATGTGGGTCTTTCCTTATGGCTCTGTCTCCAATGGCTCTACAAGGAACTGCAATGAGAGACTTTATTATTATGGTTTGTGTGGATAAGTTTTTAGCAGGTTTTTCATCAGTCTGCAATCAAGCACAACTGGGTAAATTCAGGATGGAACTCCTGAGCATGGACCTAGAAAAGCCAATATAGTACTCTATCTGCTCCTCTAATTGTGATTTTAATATAAAGCACTTTGAATTACTTTGTGTACAAATTCTTCTATACGACATTTGCCTTGTCTTGGTTATAAAAGGGTTGTAGGATTATATCAGACAGGCCATTCAGTCGCAAACCCACATGTGACATAGAGTACACTAGCAATGGCTTAGAATTAGCACTTCTCTTTCACAGTCTAAACTTAAAAATCTAATAAATCTAATCATATATTACTATGAAAAGAGTAACTGATATGACTTTGCCAGTTGTTATCAGTCACTATCTCCTTTTCCAAGAGGTCTGAAGAACAACAGCAGGTCTCAGATGCTAATAACGTCTCCATTAGGAAAAGTGAGGTCTGATCCCCTGAGTCCCTGCTCCATGTAGCCACCAGTCCGCCTGGTCCCAGTGCTCCTGCCTGAACAGCCCCTCTGTAATCCCGCCTGCGCTGGTCAAAAGTTCAGCCTGTGCATATGTAAAAAGGTGGCCCTGTGCCCGAGGCGTGATCCACGCTAAAATAATCACGCTAAAACGCTAAGGAAGTGCGGGGACTGGGCTGAAACAGACCCCTGGGGTGAGGGAGGTGTCTGATTGGAGCGGCTAAGAGAACCCTCCACCCCCCTCTTTCTCTCCATTACAGCGGGTGATGGCACTGCGCCTCTGTCTGGCCATACAGTTAGGCTATAGGTTAGATGGGTATAGGCCCGGTCCAGCTGCTCCAGGCCTCAGGGTATGGCGATCATGAGGGAGCGATCAGTCAATCACCCAAATGTCAGCGGGTCAGCGTAAAGCGCAACAGGACCACAACTTCACAAAGGTTACGGCAACTAATAAGCACGCCACAGCACATAATGGGATGTATGGGGCATGTATGGAGCATGTATATAACCGGGAATATAAGCCAGTGTTAACTTAGCAAAAATAAGATGATGCTTACACACAGCAACAGACATATACCATAGGTTAATCATTGCTGTGTTATCTCCAAGCTTGAGAAGCTGTGTTTCTGACAGGCCTGTCTTATTAGGCGATGGGCCAAGTGTCCATCTGCCTCAACAACATAAGACTCCATGAAGGAGGATACAGAATCTAGAGTTCCGTTGCTTATCAAATTGAGAAAGAAGTATTCTTGTATACTGTTAACACTGGTTTGCTTTGAGATCAGCACCGTGCCATCCCGTTTGAGGGATCCAGTTCTTGCAGATATCATCTTGTCAGTATGTCGAAAAGATGTTGGTTCATTCAACTCTGCAACTGAATTGAATATTAATCTGGATCCAATACTTATAGTAACGATAAAACAGTGGATTTGCTTTCTTAGATACTCAAAACAGTTTACATTATGCATTATTCTGTTACCCCTTCAGTCACTCCATGTCAGTCGCCTGCCATCTCAGGTGCTAATAAAAAATACCTGAGACTATAACTTAAAAATGAAGTCAGCCTAAAATAACTGACTAAGCAACAATTTGGAGCACTTGTGAAACTCGTTAAAGCTTTATTTGGAGTCATTTTAACAGAGATAAAATAATACAACTAATCACAAAAAAAATCACACCCCCATTCCAGACACTGTACTCCCAAGTTCCCCAAGACTTACTTGAGAATTATTTGTGATTTGTTCTTGATGAGATAACTCTTCTTAGATCAGTGTCAATCATTTAACTTCCATCTAAACTGTAGCTGCTTGATAAGACTGGGTAAGGACATGGGGCGCCCTCCCACTCCCCAGGCGCGCGGTCACACCATCTCCCCGATAAGCACATCAAGGCGTGGGGAGGGAGCAGTGATGTTAGCCCAAGATAGTTTGGTTGATTAAAATGTCATGGCTCTTTATAGATGCCTTTCTCAACTCAGCAAAATGGAATCAGTGCAGTGCATCGATAGGGGAGTGGGACGTGCTCACGCTAATGGAGAAGTTTGGAGAATGGAGGAGACGACACAACACAAAGGATGCACAGATGACACGGGGGCAATATTTGGGGAGTGGTAAGTGAGATTAAAGAAGCTGAAAGGGAGGACCATTTAAGCATGCGTGTTTAAAATGAGCTGGGAAGTTCTTTATGGAAATTTGAATAAGGAAACAGATATTGCTTTTATGTTGATAACCTGAAGATCTAATTCTGCTTGGCTGATGCTATTTCACAACTAAATGGAAAAGAGCAGAGACACTGTTTTTCTTTTCTTAAATGTGAATGGAAGAATGTCCTGGTGGGTCTTGTTTTAGAGCATTATATTAGGCTTTTTATTCTGATTTCCATTCACTTCCACAAGAAGGCTGCTAGTCTTCCACAATTACATCAAAAGGTTCAAATCAATGCACACAATTACTAATATTTAAAATGGCATCACAGTGTATCTAAAATATACAAGATATACTCCAACAATAATCTGGAACGATTGTTGTCTGAGCAAAATTGAAAATATTTTTACTAGATCAACCGATGCGGTTGAAACAGTTTATGTTGATACTGGCGAATAAGCTCTGCTAATTGATAATTTTCCTCAAATGATCTCATCCACAACCTTGCTTTACTACAAACTGCATTAGAGCCACGTAGTCACATTTTGTTCAGTATCTTTCATAGTAATAGTTAAGTGTACACAGTACATCTCAGACCTCCTCCAAATTTACACCCCTGCACGAGCTTTGAGGTCTGAGGTCCAGCTCCAGCTTGTGGTGCCTAAAACGAGGCTTAAATCCAGGGGGGACAGGGCCTTCTCTGTGGTCGGCCCTGAGTGCTGGAACTTTCTGCCCCTCCATGTTCGAACAGCCCCCACAGTCGAGTGTTTTAAGTCTTGTCTTAAGACCCACTTTTATTCTCTGGCTTTTAACACCGCATGAGTTGTGTGGTCCTCAGTGTCTTTTATTTATTTATTTTTTATGTATTTTATGGGTTTTTTATTTATTTATTGCTATCTTATGGCTTTGCTCTTATTTGATTTTACTGGTTTATTGTTTTAGGACTAATATGTTTTAATCTGTGTTTAATGTTTATTATATTATTATTGTTGCTTTTAGTTTGTATTTGTACTTGTGTTATAACGCTGGTCGGCCAAACCAAAAATAGTCCTCTGCTGGAAATTTAAGGCTGATGAATATCTATATCTATATCTATATCTATATCTATATCTATATCTATATCTATATCTATATCTATATTTATATCTATCTAGTTTTTACCCTGAATGCACATTCTGTCACATCCTGTGACTAAGGGCCTGAGACAAGGCTCAGTTGATGGAAGAAGACTTAAATTGAAATGTACTTTTTATACTATAATTACTATGATTTTAAATTAATACAATATCTTTTATAATTTCCACAATAAGCTGTGGCTATGCAAAATGATAGGAAAGAAAACCTTGGTTAACAGATACATTAACCTTTATATTGCTCTGGAGACCCACAGGTATTTAACAGGCAATAACCTGCATGTCCATTGGGCGATTCATTTCTTCTTTCATAACAAATCTTGCATATCATAATCCTCCCTCATCTTGACACCTCCTAAACTACTCAGACTGGGCCTCATGTTTCCTCTCTCTCTGTCTCTGTGCGTCTCCAACCGGCCAGTCCAGCTGTACATCATTCACCTGTGCGCTCATAAATCAGTGCTCTTCTTTAAATGAGCCAGGGTTATTTGCACTAGAACGCACTCCAGGGGGGCACTTGATTGTTTTTTTGGACGCCGCTTTCTGCTTATGTCTGCATCCCACAACAATCTCTGTGGATCCCGGAAGCGTACGCCAGCAATTAACCCGATAGCATCTTCATATCCCCGCAACCAATAACTGAAATAATATCACTGTTTTATTAAGCCTGTAATGTGGGGGCAGTGTGAGAGCAGTGTGGGGGGTAAGGGGGGAGGGGCTTATCAACTTACTTACTTTGAGTGTATTTTGAGGTTGTGTGTGTGTGTGCTCGTTATCTGAGACAGTTTTGGTTAATTGCGCTGTCAGCAAGACGGATTTTAATTACAAAATCTACCTTTGTCCAATCATATTTACCAACATCTATGTTACGATTAGTTACTCGAGTGTGGAGAAGTTACTGCCCCATTGGAAAGATGAAATCGTTTTGTTAATTGCATTTAAAATACCACGCCCATTTCACTTAGATATACGTGAAGTTGGCATACAAGTGCATGGATAAATTGAAGATGAGAAGACTTTGATAACAAGTATACATTTTTTAGATTAGACTTCAAGAACCTAAAAACAAGGAGCCATAACTCTCATGTCTGCCTCAGATAAATGTAGAAGGGTACATCAGCTTAGGGTAGCTGATATATAACCAAAATTACCTGCACATGCAAAACAGGTTTCTTTATATAAAATCATTCTAAACCCTAAAGCAAAGCAAGCAAAAAGGATTTGATTCTCTTCACAGAAAACAATAGGACGACAAAGTTGAATGTTTAGCTCACACGTCTCACCACAATTGATCCCAAATTTAATACACCAGTAGTGTATAGGTCCGGTATAAGTCAGATCGATATGGGATTCAGGCATGGCTCCTGTTTTAAGCAATCGGACGAAAACTGTTCAGAGAGTCTACATCAAGTGCTCAGAATGGAGGGTAGAGGCCTACTATACCTGACTGTTTCATGTAGTTCATGGGTATAGGTTTATAGTATAGGAGAACCAGCTCCAGTCTCACCACAGAACACCCAACAAACACACTTAACCAACTTGCCTGTCTGCCTCACAGCACTTGAAAACTCAAACGAGCCTGTGTAAATGATGAGCAGGATCGTGGCCGTGAATGAAAGATGGTGACAGGAGTATAGTCAAATGTTGGAAATGTTGGTGGTGGCATTTTGAGAAAGGTGCTGAGGAGCGCTTCTTGTGAGTCGTGAGACGCAGGGGAGGAGGAGAAGGAGCGGACAGGAGAGACGAATGACAGCCCGCGGCCTCGTGTCTGTCAAAAGTGATGGATCAGAACAACGCTGTGTGAAAACTCCACATTCCCCCTTCAGTCACAGCGCTAAATTGATAAAGTATGAAGAGCGGCTAATGGAAAGGATGTAATAGTGGAAGTAAAGCATATATTAGGCAGAGGTATGGAGCCTGAAGGGGGAGCGGAGCCGTCTTTATACAAGGCTCCGAACACAAGGAGATGGATGGAAGAGGAGAGCAATGGGGAATACACATGTCCAATCAACACCTGAGGTACAATTAAATATAAGTAAACAGTAGCCCTATAAATGACAATCACACTAAGAACAACCACTGGTTAAACATTTCAATATTTTTTTTCTTTATTTGTGACAATTTACACTGAAGATTCTCCTTGAAGGCACCAAACCTATAAATGAAGTGAAAATGTTTTATATTTAAGATGTTTTGCACACCTTCTACTTAATCCAGACAAACCACATCAGTGAAGTGGAAACCATTTCAGGAGACTTCATCATGAAGTTCAATGAGACAAGGTCAAAGGTTTGCAGCAATGTCAACAAAGCAAAGTGCTGCTGAATTACACATTTGAGATATCATTAACTGAGAAAATAAAATTTGAGAATACGCCAGTGGTGGTGAGAACAGAGGTAAATTGGAGCAATGAAATCTTGAATAAAAAATATAAGGATTACTCAAACATCCATGAATCACTCTAAATACAACTTTGAGTGTGTAAATTAAAAAGGAAATAAGCATAGCATGGATAAATAGACATGGTCTCATCAACATCCCTGCCATGTAATTGTTCCTCCTGATGGGAAAGTCATGATAAAAACACACTGAAGGATCATTTATTTTGTTAACAGTCCTGGGTGCACTGCTGTATCTGTGTGTGGGTTTTGTGGTGCATTTAATGTAACCTAGTGGCAATACACACATGTGGAGTAGACCTGGGAAAGGATATAGGGAAGAGTTCTCCTGGAGTTAAATACATAATGACAGGAGGAAATGGAAAACAAACCACGGAATATCTGTGTATCAGTGAAAGATATACTCTCCCCGAGTGTGTAGAAAATATGTTCCTGAACCACCATGAACAGACCAAAATCAACACACCACATATATGTGTGTCGTTATGATAAAAGCATATACCGTAATTTCCAGACTATTGAGCGCACCTGAATATAAGCCACATCAACATAATTTGAACTAAATTTCAGATTTGTACATATATAAGCCGCACCAGAATATAAGCCGCAGGCGCAAAAACGTTTTTAAGTTCACTCCGTCTGCTTTTATCGCCTCTGAAAGTGCTTGTCGGCTTTTTGCATTGAGTCAGTTCGTCGCTGCCGTTGCCACCGTCTCAACTCACTGATGCTGAGTTTACAGTAGCAGCTCTACGTCCTTCTTCATATCAGTCGCCTTTAACTTATAAGTTGCATCATCTGTGTTTCTTTGTGTGTTTTCCATGAGGAGGGTGTGTGCATGAAGCGTAAAATAACTGTTCAAAACACAATCAAACGAGCGTCTTCCTCTGCACATCCCCCCATCTCTCCCGTCTCTACTGCACATGTCTCCTGCACAAACAGACGCTGATCTTGGATCTTGATAGTGTCGGTGGCTTCATGCAACCGCAAAAACACAAAACTCTTTGAAAATAAACCCTCCCCATCCAGAAAAACACAGGGCATGCGCGACCTCTATTGGAACAGTGGCATAATTAGAATGAACTAAAGCTGGCTCCCGCAACAATGTGTTCACCGCACAGACAGCGGCGTTTTCTGCACTCAGGCTGCACATCCGCTGTGTTGCCAAATAAATAATCCGTCTATATATTAGCCATACGGTTATATAAGCCGCAGGGTTCAAGGTGCGAGAAAAAAGCGGCTTAGTCCGGAAATTACGGTATATATTATGTAATGACAATTCAACTATAGGTTGCTTCAAGGCTTTCTTAAATTCGACCACACAAACTGAATTGGTAAGATGAAGACAAATCAAAGGCAATGTTTCAATTATCAATCTTGTCAACAGAAGATAATATCAACTGATACCATACATGCTCAACTCATTCATATCCAGCACATGACACAGCACATTCATATCAGGCACTATTTTACTTTAATTACTATTTTACTTTAATTTTTCAAAAAGAAAGGTATTGTCTTCTTAGCAGCTCAATAAAACCATCCTCAAAATGGAAGCTAGCTATTTCTGCAGACAGCAAAGTAAATTCTTTTTAGGATAAGTTTACAAAACATAACAATTACGCAGGGCCAAGATAAAGACAAGAGGAAATATGCAGCTAAAAGACCATATACGGATAAGCTCCTAACATGAGTACAAATGAGTAATGGGGTAAGTGATATGGCCAAAAATCAAGAATGATTTTCTTGGGGCCAAGTCATGGTTACAATTTTATTACAATTCATGTACTTGTGTATTTTGTGACTGCCTAAAGAGGAAAAGTCATCTGGTTTATTTGACAGTTCACACTTCACTACTTCATTATGATTGGTTGAGTCCAGTTGTCACTCACTCAAGCCAGTAAGCCAGACATACACTGTGTGATATTTTTGATCATTTCACTCATTAGTTGCTCAAACTGTGCAACCAAATCGCAGGGTTTAAAAGTTCACAGCTCACAAATCATGTTCTCACACTATAGGAACTACTCGTGTGAACAGTGCGAAACCCTCACGAGAGGTGACTGGATTTCAAACAGTCAGAGAGCTGGTCGTGGGGTACCTATTAGTGGTAATCAGCTCTTGTTACCCCATGTATATTACACGAAGCTTGACGATTAAGTCAAAACTCTGCCTGATCCCCCAAACAGTCACACAAATGAAAAATCGTCTCAAAAAGGACCAAAAATCGCGTATGCCCGGCTTTACACAGGCTGACCAAATAGTGAAACACCATATGACCAAAATACCATATTATCACAGAAAGACCACAATCAGATTTTTATCACCATATCACCCAACCCTAGTCATAAGTGAAAATTGTAACATTAAAAAAACGCAAAACGCACAACCACAAAATATCCAAATTGTCCTTTCTAATCACACGTGCTCAGAGTAGGGACTTACCATAGACTTGGAGAAGGGCCGGGCCAGTGTGAAGAAGAAGGTCATAAGCCACCAGCTCCTGTGGATGTCCGTGTACATGACGTTCCCAGGATGCAGTGCGTTACAGGTGACTCCGTGGGGGGACAGGCGCCGGTGGAGCTCATTGCTAAACAGGATGTTGCACAGTTTGGCACGGTTGTAGGCCAGTACGGACCAGTAGTCCTTCTGTGGTGGTGAAAGCATGGCCAGGTCAAGTTTACTGCAGGAGTCATTCAGACAGATAAACCTGAAAAACACAGTGAGTTAGGAAGGCTAAATTGTTATGAAAATTTTGTGTATGGTTATAGCAAAAAAGGAAATCCCAAGGTATAGTGGTTAGACGTTATAGAAAAAAGGTTGTAGGTTCATTTCTTGGCAAATGCATATTGCCAGTAATAGTGTTAATCTTAAAGATACAACTTTTCTTGTGGATAGTCTGTTTCCATTAATCCAAATGTTCCAAAGTTTTGAATACTAAAAATACTTAATAATAAAAATGCCTCCATATGTCTCCATAGAGATATACAGGATATATATGTTTAATGCCAAACTGTGAAAAATGTCATGCCCAAATTAACATATCCATGAAGACAAGCAGGTGGTGCACACCAGCAATAAAGAACACAAAGTCTACCTTTAAAGTTATGCAAGAACATGTATTATTTGATGGCCATGCTGACTTTGTCTTGAAGGACTTTAGGCCAGTTACATGCTGCTCTTCCCACACACTTCCCACACTATTTACATAGTGACGTCTAATTTTCAGAGTAGCAGCATAAACATTATTTTTCAAGCTTCCCGCTTCTTCAAATTTTTTTTGATTGTCGGAGAAGCGAGCACTAATTTTCAAACATTCCACTTTTCTGACGTGAATAATATTAATATGATCCTATTACACTTTACGCTCTCTTATAAGATGCTTGGGGTGGTACAAAGTACTTGAACATGGAATACTTCGGCCACATAGGATATCAGATAGTGTGAAAAAGTCCTAACTGATAGCGGAAGGAAGGAAGGAAATGGTCATGCATCTTAAACAAAGAGCATAGGCTAGCCTTAAAATGATCTAATCTAAAAAGCAAGCTGCATGGGCCTTTGTGCTTCACTCATTTCATCATGTAGGTGATCTGCAGAGAACACCGTATAGTCTAAATAAATAACCAATCAAGCTCATTGCGTGTTGGAAAGGTGATACTTAAAAGTGTCAGCACATCTAAATAGAGGCATGTTGTAATACCATTATGTCTAAATAGACACATGTCGTAATGAAGAGATGTCAGAATTGGCAGCAGCCCCCTTTAGACCACATTGTGTTTCGGCCTTCTGCTTTAAAACAGAAATCTGGCTCATCAGTGAAACCAAAAACACCATGTGAGTTAGCAGTAGTTACAGTTACATTGTTGTGTGCAGAGGCCTGGGCTGGCAGATGTGTAGCGCTCCTAGCATACAAATCAAAGGGGTGACATGATGTTCTTTAATTGCTTGCGACAGAGCTGTTAAACTCCAGATGTTTGACAAGGCCCCTAAACATTACACTACTTGTTGTTATTATGCCTGGGCGCTGCAATATCACCACGCACATGCTCCGAGTCCTCCTCTGCCAGTGAGCTAGTTGCGCCCGGGACACATTCTACATATTAATCCAGTCATTACCAAACAACCAATCAAAATGTCACCTGCTTTCCTTGTTGTGATTTTACAAGCTGGCTCCCTCTTGTTTACTGTCGCCCGCCGCAACAGCCGCGCTCGGCTAAATTACAGCATCTGCGGGCTTTTCATTTCATGTGCGCCAACTTCACGACGGCTTCATCAAGTAGGTTGATAAATCAGCAACAAACCAAATCCAGGCCCTTTTAGGGCTTTTATTGTAAAATGGTTTGGAAATTGTTGTTAAAAGATGTGTTGTGTGAAATTTTGTGGAGTACAGTTGAGTAAAATAAAGTTTTAGTGAAATATGTACCTGCAGCATTTTTTTTTTATAATTAATTCAGAGGCAATTTCTGGACTGGGCAACAAGCAAAAAAAAAAGTTCAAAAATAAAGCAAGTAACATAATACTATACTATAGTAATTGGTAATGAGCCAAAATATTTTTTTTCAAGCCTAGATACTACATCCGATTAATTGACTTGCTGCTGCTGATAAGCAGTATTACAATTTTTAAATCCATAACAAGGCCCAAATAAATTATTTCACAAATTAACTTTTCACTTCTGTCAGAATAGCAAATTTTATTTATCTGGGATATATCTATATGTTGCATGACTGTGTAAACATACAGCCATATTTTTTGTCTCATTTCACTTAAATTTCCATTTCTACAGATTACTCATCTAAAAAAGACAAAGAGGACAGTCAGGGGCAGAAAAAAATCTGTGCCAAATATTGGCAAAAATTCAGATCATGAACATGAGAAAACCTCCAGTCTCGATACAAACATATCGCCCATCCCTTGTAGTCATCTGAAAGTATATATATTTCTATAGTATCAAAATGACTGAATATTTTAACCGTTTTACAGGTAATGATATTGTCACTACAATCCTACTACATGGCCATAACTATCAAATATTATAATTCATGGTGAAAGATTACTGAAAAAAAAAGCTGCATAAAAAGCATATTTGACCAGGTGAAGAACTGTGTACATATTTTTACTATAAATATCCCATAAGAAGGATAGTGTCTCATCTTGCATCTGTTGGAGTTGTCGGTATATTTGCTCAATTCCACTCTAAGCTCCTGTGCTGGGGACAACTGATAAAGTGTCCAGCCATTAGCCTGTCCCCCATAGGTCACTGCTGCAGCCGCCAACAAGGGGCTTAGGGAATACAATATGCTGCAGGGCCAGAGGTCGCACACTGGCTTTGGAGGGCGAGCTAAGTGAATCAGCCTAACACAAACATACAGCAAGATCCTTCAATACATGTAATATAAGTCTGAAATGAGCTGGGAGAAATGAGAGATGTCACATGAGATACTGCACTGGAATTCTCTGCTCTGCTTAGTCTGGCTCTGAACAGTTACTGAGCTGGAGATTTGGACAGTATGAGGACCTTCAAGAGTGTCGTGATGTGATTTAATTATATGATTTAATGATATGGTCATTAAATCATAGCTAGCAGAGCTCATTTTCAGAAATTATTTAGCCACATCATATATCATATATTAAAATCCTCATCTATAAGGGTGTGAGCATCAGCACAAGATCCAGAAGGCAAGCAGTCCAAATGAATTTCCTTTCAGAGATGAGCTCAGAGTAGAGCTGCTTCTCCTCCACATCCAGAGCAGCCATATGAAATAGGTTGGGCATTCAAATGTGTTCTACAGACATTACTGGGAGGAGGCTATAGGTTAAGTAAAGTGCTTTATTTATAATGTTTTTACATGTAATACAACCGTCTTTATTGTTTGTACTTTGCAATCATGGACATTTTTGGTTATTTTTTGGCCATAATAGATTGAATCAATAACTTATTTGATCTGCTCTTGGGTTATAGTGTCAATGGCATAAAATAGTTTTAATATTTTCATTTATCATTTACTGCAGCAATATATCAATATATGCACTTCAGAATTTGTTATAGAGACATACCTATTCGGTATGACTACAGGCTCACAGTATATTGAAGATAGCTTAGGACTGTATGAGATGTATGCTGGGATACTTCTAAAACAATACTCTAGACGTAAGCCATGTCCCAATTTGAGGGCTGCAGCCTCCAAAGGCTGTGATGGCCGGGTCCTTCGAAGGATGCAAAGGCTGTAGCCCTTGATGTAGCCTCCACGGACCACAAGGCCATGTCGAAATGGGACAGGTCTATCTCATGGAGCCGCTCCCGTTGCCCAGAAACCAAGACATGCTGCTAACGCTAATGCTAACAACACGCACCAGGCAGATTACGCAAACGACTCAATAACAAAGATTATGCACGAGTAATCAAACTGTCGGATTCTGAGTTATTCTAATAATTATTATCTAAATCTTGAGGCTGAAAACGAAAACTTATGTTTAACTTTAGCAAAACAAAAAGACTACATTTCTGGGATACATTTAAAATAGGCTAAATAACCGTACAGTTTCAAAAACAGTGAAGTGATATGCATTATTAATTATTATTATCATTATTAGGGGTTTTTATATTGACCAGGGATTACATTTATTCAGGGAATGCATTTAGGTCAGTTTATAAAGAAAGACAAAAAGATAAGAAAGATAAAAGTGTTTATTATACAATCAAAGGAACTTATCATAATGTGAATAGTTAAACATTAAACCCTATTACACATTCAGTGCATTAATAGATGAGTGCAGCTGTATGTCAGTGTACTGATACAACCATAGAGGCCCCACAGAGGCTCTTCTGGAGTCTGGACCTCCTTCTCAGTGAGTCCGGACATGGACAGTGGAGACATGACTCAATGTCCTGCAGAGTGAAAACCTGTAATGACACACACATAAAGAAAACTAGAAAAGTATTACAGGAAAATCAGCTTCACATGTACATTCAGATCCAAAGGCAGTTTATATAAATTGAAACAGCTAAATTAATCCCTTACATTTGAAAAATACGTATTTTCACTATTTAAATAATGAATTCAATATGACCATGATTCATTTGCAACCCTTATTATTACTGGGGTTTTCAATGCAACCTATACCCTATACCTAATCTGTGGCAGGAGTTTAGGTCAGCTCATCTCCAGCTTCATCACTCTGTGCTCTTCTTTTCCCATAACATTAAAAACTTTATTAATGTTTGATGGAAATCTGTCTAAATGTAAAAGTTTGATCAGACTTTTCATCGCATTAGCTGCAGATTACTAGCCAAACTTTTGGCTCAAAGCTCTGAGGTTCACACAGTTAAAAACGAACTGATTTGACTTATTTGTTTGGTGGGTTATGGCCGTATTTTATATTTGTAGTTGTGTTAGTAATGATTTTGTAAAGTTAAAAGTGTGAACTCACATGTTTTCTCCGCTCTCTGGATGCGCATTTCCCTCTGTGTTTTTGAACATCTGTCTGCCGCTGAGCATTGCATGATGGGATACTGGAGGCCGCCAAGGATACTCCAAAGTGTCCTTCGTTCACCGCTGATGTACATGGAAACGCAGTCCACTTTTTGGGCAACATGAAATGGGACAGGCCTTGTCGCGCCACAAGTGATGTATGTGGCCAAAAAAGTAGCCTTCAAAGCCCGTAGCCCTTCAAAAAAACAAATACTAAACTATTTGTTTAGTAAATTACAACACAGTACATGTCTAAAATTTTTGCCTTGTTATATTTACCCAGACTTCTTCATTCACAGTATAGCACTGCATCAATCAAGCCTTATTGTTTGATTGATGCAATGTTCCTTCAATACTGTTCCTTCACCCCCCCCACACTAGCTGCAGCGTGTAACAGCACAGTGACCCCCACCGAATGTGAGAGTAAAGCCTAGCCTCTCATGCATGTCTGAGGATTACAGCACTCACTGCTGTGTATGATGTACTAGAATAACTGGTATGTTCTCCCACTCTCAGGTCAGATCAATCATCCAACATGACCCACTGACTGACTCATGCCTGGATCAATGAGCTCGACACTGTCAGGACATGGAGGCTGAGGAACACTACCAGATATCAGACTGACTGCTATATAACCAGTAATACAAAATCACACTTAAAACTGAGGGAATAGAATACCAAAATAGGGTAATCTCATAGTTAAATATGTTACTGTTATTAAAAGTGGACTATGTAAATTTGCTGTTGCTGACACAAGGACAATTATGTGTCAGATCTATGGAGAGGTGGCCCCACTCACAGAAGAATGCATTTTGAGGATAATAAAAACACTCATAATTGAAATTTCATTCTGTGGAACATTCCAGGCAAAGCAATAACATCCATAAGTCCAGCAGGTGGTGAAACATCCACATGAAAAGTTACATTATGCATATTAAACCTGAGGGTACAATCTTATTAAATCGTTTAAGACTCTTGTGTCTTTAAGTCAGGTACATTGAAACACAGCAAAGAGTCATGGTTTGTGTAGTTCTATCTGCTGCCATGTCACTTGAAACAAACCATTACGTTTCACACCAGCAGTTCATAATTTGATATACTGTCAATTTCATGATTAGGTCCCAAAACTAACACCTGGGAGGGTGTACAGGGAACATCAGTGAGTGGTTTGCACCCACGTGTAAGTGTAAGGGTAGTGTTGTATTTAGTTTTAGTTTTTCCTTGAGTGATGCAGAAAAGAGGGAGCCACTGTCTGTGTGAATGTTCATGTATGTTAGTCGATGTGTTGTCAGTGAGATAAAGAGCATTATTCAATTGTAGTGTCAAAAAAACTACAACATATTTTTGGTCTCTTTCTCTGTGCAGTGTAGTTAGTGGAAAGACTGAGCTGGGGAAGAATAAAAGAAGGAGGAGGAGAGGGGCTGAGTCAGGGGGTCAGACAGAAGGAGCAGATACTTGATCAAAGTAAATTTTAGCTGATAAGTCCATCCATCATGTTGATGATACGTTTAATTTATAGTGACAGCGTGTGGAGGGAAATGAGTTTTCAGTGAGTGAGGCTGTCATGTTTGACAATACGCATTAAGTCTGATCAATCCGTTTGGAGGCAGAACCAGTGGACGCTGTAGCACGCACTTACTGCATGGGTGAACCCCGAGTTATTGCACTGCGCTACTTTGGGATAATATAGATTAAACTCAGAGTTGGACTGAAATGTCTGAAGGATACAGTCAACTAAAACCAAAATTGTGTTGTACTTTCTAACTTCTATATCCTTGTTGCCTTGCCTTAATACTTATGGTTAACCGGACATCCTGAATCAAAGCAATCCCACATACATTTAAAATTTGGCTAAGCACATGCAATTTACAATAATTATTACTTCAAATAACCAGGATATTCCCACTGAGATTCAGAATATCTTTCACAGAGGAGCTCCGCCTTGGTGTCAATGGTAATGTGTTAGTGGAGCAGCCAGAAGAAGTAGAAGACACATGGCCAAATATAGAACATGTGCATCTTTGTGCTTAGAGGCAGAATGCTCACCAATGTACCACCAGGCCTCCTTTATTGCCACATTTGACTGTTGTGTTGTCACTGTTGTGTTGTCACAAGTGTGTAAACTGTGTGTTATCAACAATCAGGAAAAAAATCAGGCAAAATCAACTAAATATGAGCAAAGGTATTCTACTGTGTCGCAGTTAACCTAGACTCAGAACAAACTATAGTGCAAAGCACTTTTGTCGGATGCAATGATCACAGACATATATCAGACCAAAATAATAGTGAATTTGGTCAGAAATACAAAGTCTCCACTGCTGAATGTTGCATAGCGTTATATAAAGTATAGCTATAATAACTGTGATAATGTCTCATCCAGTCTCAAAAGATAAGCAGAGCTGGGCCCCGTTAGTACTGGGTTACTGAGAGGCAGCAGGGGTTCTAGTGGAAACTGTTGTTGTGTCCTTAGGCAAGACACTTCACCCACACTGACTAGTATGAAAGTGGTGCAATCATGAGTGTTGGTAGTTAGAGGAGTTGATGACACAGACTGGCTTCTGTAAGTCTACCCCAGGGCAGCTGTGGCTACAATAGTAACATCCCACCACCAAAAGTGAAAGAATAACTGCAATGTAAAGTGTCTTTGGAGAGTTATTTAGTGTGTTTGTGTGTGTACCTGTGTGACTCTGAGGACACAACGACCACCCGTGCAGGAGCCGAGTGCCGCAGCACCTTCTCCAGGCACTGTACCAGGAGGAAGTGGCCCAGGTGGCAGATCTGAAAGGTGCTCTCCAGATCATCTTCTGTCAGGCTCCAGGGCTGGAAGCACACAGCCGCATTACACACCAGGATGTGCAGGGGCCTGCAGGAGACACAGCACACATAAATACAGGTTTGTGAGGTTATTGATTACAACTCGAGAGGACTACAAATATAGCTAAAATCGAGAGAGGGAAATCAAAGAGAACAATAGGACACAAATGTTTAGGAGTGGAAAGCAGGTGTCTGGTTGCAGCGCAGTGGTGTGGGCCGGTGTGTTAATATGAGGTTTAGAGAGCTGCTCCCCTGGCCTCTGCCCTGGCACCAGTCCAACGGTAACAGAGACAAATCCATTTTGGAAAGAATAAAGCAACTGCAGAGTGCAGAAGAGTCAATTTAATTTACTCATTTCTGGAGTTACAGGTAAGCTCATTTAATTCATTCAAAATTGTGCTTTTTTATATTGTGTTTGTATATGGACAATGATTTTAAAGCTTTAAATATGGTTTGGGAATTATAACTGTAAATGTTTTGTTTTCAAACGTAGTCAACTGATTAAGAGCTGAGTTCAATACACATTTGTTTACAGAAAATAGTTTCAAGATACAGTATTAGTGCTGTTGAGCTCAGTAGAGTGACTTTCAGGGTTTTTAAAGGCCCTGTATCCAACTATTAAGCACTTTATTATCCGATAATCAGGATGTGCATGTTATCATACCAAGTGTTGTAAGCCCTTGCCTGGAATGCAGCGGGTAGAATCATTTTGGACCGCTAAAAACTCTTGAAAATTAAATAGTTACATTTTTTACATTTTTAATCCCAAAGACTCTTTATTCTAACCAGACAGGAGCAGTTGTTTTAGTTGTTCTTTTTGGTTAGAGGTTGTAAACAAGTGGGTTACATCTTAAACAAAAATTTCTATAACAAATTAAAAGCAACCACCTTTACTGTAATCTCTTGTTCCAATGGCATTTGCCTGGATGACAAAGACAGACACACTGCTCGGTCTAATGCTGCATCCTCAGACAGGGTTTTCCTCTCTTTGTTAATGTGGATATGATGGAGGTTTTGAGTGCAACTCCCCACGACGCTGCAGCTCCTGTAGCTACAGAACACAGCTGGCAGCCTTCCAATGCCAACAACACACTGGAAAGCAATCTCCAACCATCCCAGCCCCATCCCAGCAGCCAGGAGTGGAGGGCTAATGGGGCTGATACACTCGGCCTGTAACCCACACCACTGACACATCTATGAGCGGAAAAGATCAGGATATAAAAAGATTCCATTCAGGAAGACAGAAAACCTTGAATTGGATGTTGTCAAATGTAGATCCTGATAATTTATTTATTTTTTTGTTAGTAATTGGATTCAGAAACTAAGAAATCATGTGCATGCAATGGTATGGCGCTCATATTGGAATATTTAATGGATCTTCTAGATACCCTGATCCTTTTATCTGATCTCCCAATCACGTATTGGGAAAGACCTTTCAGCAGTCTTATCAGCAGGATTGCTGTTGCAAGTTACTGTAATGGGCCCATAAATAATATTATTAGTCTATTATTATGATAATGACAACTCTTAGCATTTTAGGATCAGTTTTTTAACCTTGCACAGCCAGAAAGGTTCTCACGATGAATTCACAAACTCACTCATCCATCTTGGCGTGCCCTCGCTGGTACGTTAGGGCCTCCACCAATTCCAGACACAATGCTCAAGAGAACCAAAACAAACGCCAATGCTAACAGGCGTACTTCAACCTATTTCAGAGCCAATGTGGCCTACTTTGTTTGTGGAGAAATGTGCAGAAGGTAAGTGCTTTGTGCATTTGTGGACAGGGAGGAAGTCTGTGCTTGTCTTTTAAGTGAATGTAAAAAAAGTTAGATTTTCTGCCTTGTTCCGCTTTTGTGACACTTTGACCAATAAGATTCAAATTGTGCTTTCACTTTCAGCAAGAGCTATCCCAGACTGACAATGTGTAGACCTCAATTCAGAGTGACATGCATATTAGTCTGCCAGGTTAACCATTTCTAACCTTATTTGAACTGCTTCATACCACACTTTCTCCTGAAGATTAATGAGGCATTTTCTGTGCATTAAAACTGGTTGTGAATTATTTTTCAAATTTCAATCTTGGTTAAAACATTGCATTTGGGATGTCAAGAGCACCATCAAATCCTGACCTGCTATCCCCATTTTAAAATGTAACCGTTTCAGAAAATGATGATATCTCGTGAACACAATATATATTATGTGTTAGCTTGTGCAGACACACAAACGGAGAGGCTGTAGCTTGTGTGCTAGTCAAAAGCAGCTCTCCAGATTGGTCAAGGCAGAGATCCTTGTATAGGTGACAGCGCCGCTCCAGCGAACTCGAAAGCGCAGTAACACAGGCGAACAATCCAAACACACCCCACCAATTTTTAATTTCTTCCATTAGAATTAATTATGAGGCCGAAGGCAATTTGTGTACCCTGTGTTTAAGGCTGCCTACTGGATTAATTAAAAACTGGATGCTGGAAAATTAATGTGTGAATTGTTATGCCTTGCTATAATGAGCCATCCCATGCTATTACATAGGAGGGTAGTGTACGATCACCTTCAGGCCTGCGAACACACAAGGTTCATTAAAGAGCACAAACCAAGTCACAAGTCAACTTAAAGAATGCCCAGCTCAGCACATTTTAAAGAGGTAGGAGCAACGCGCTACTCCCCACTGCACCCAAACAAGGTGGGGCAACGCTGCATCGCATTTGAATAATATAAGAATAATATTATCCACAATATTCTCTAAATAAATTAGTTTTGCCCTAAAAGTGTTATTCTAAGGATAAATTTAAACTGTTTTTTTTTTTACATGTAGGTGTGAGTCTGCTGACAAACAGCAGCTTCCAAAATACATTATATCTTCCTCGCCTGAAGTTCACTTTCTATGTGGAGTTTGAATAACCTGTCATTCTTGCTTGGTTTCCCAATTTGAGTTTCAAACTAATTTTAAAAGTAACTGTGGAAAAATGTTGTCCACCTCAGTTTCACAAATTAATTTTGCTTTCTTGGTCATTTTTATTCTTTGCCTTTATTGTCCATGCAGGGAAATTTGTTCCCAAAATTCAATCAATTTAACCTGTTAGAAGCAAGAGTCAAATACTTTTTTACACTGAGGTCTCTAGGGCTTGTTTTGGGGTTGAACCCAAGAGGAAGCCTTGCAAAAACACCCCCTGGGAATCTATCTTGAACCTTGTTGAAGAATCTATCTTGAACCAAAGGTAACTTTTTAAAAAAAATTTAAGAAGACAATTTTTTTTATTATTATTATATTATTTATTTTTAAGAGAATGTATTTTGACAACTTTCCAACATCAAGGCAATAATCAAAATTTGTTCTGAATCACCCTGGAATGTCCATTTAGTCTCATTTCACAATGGAGGAGGATGGGTCACACTGGAGCAAACACCAAGGCACTAAAAGCTTTAACCATCAAGTCACTTAAAATGATTTAAGAATGCATCCACTGCCATCTGGTCTAAAACTAGAAACTTATAATGGGTCCACGAGTCCGCACCGAAATGTTTGCAAAGTAAATACTACTTTATTGACTATTTCATTGAGGTCTCTATGACCAATTTGTGATCCAAGTCCAATAAGCAACATCTCTGTGGCCATTGCAGCGATTACCCCCCAACACCGCTGCAATAGGCCTCGGGTGAGTCTGCTCCTGATGTAAAAGCCCTGTTAATTCTACTGCCCACCAGTTAGTCCCTCTCTCATAAGCACTGCTCTAATGAATGTCTTTAATAGGCCTATAGCCGCGCCGCGCACTCCCTCCGTCCGCATTAAAACCTGCGCAGCACACCGACAGCACTGTGCAATCTCAAGCAGCCCTGTTAACTACCAAACAGGGACACATCACTTTATATATTTACTCTGGATAACCCCCCTGGGCCTGACCCCTTGACCCGGGTGATAATATGGACCAGCAGGAGGAGATTGCCTAAGAGAGCCGGGCGGGTGTACACGATTGGTCATTATTGGTGCGCTTTATTGGAGAAGTGATAGTGGAAAATGCAGTAGGCAAAGCATTAGCACGGCTGTGTACTGTACTGTGGGTGGGTTATGTCATTATGGGTGGTGGAATGAAAAGTAGAAACTTAAAAACATATATATTAAAACATCTAAATATTCAAAGTAAGTACAACAAAACACAGATTTCTTGATCAAAAGAAATATTTAAATGAAGTTCAAAAAATAAAAAAATAAAATCCAAGTCAGGTCTTAGTCAAGTCCAGTGCAAGTCCAGTGCAAGTCCAGTGCAAGTCCAGTGCAAGTCCAGTGCAAGTCCTTTAGGGCAGGGGTCTCAAACTTGCAGCTCGCAGGCCAAATGTGGCACCCTAGATCATTTCTGCTGGCCGAGTTCTAATTTCTATTAATAGTGGCTCGCCAATAAAATGCATAAGACAATTTGAACTACAGTTCCCATAATGCAAAGCTGCCTGTAGCGCCAATTCTGCTTCAACTTTCTTCCTAAATTCTAAATATTATGTGCATATGGAAATATGAAAATACTATGCACATGTGACGACTTCATTTTGAAGGCCAAAGCGCAAGTCATCAAAATGTAGTTATTTTGAAACTAATGACAGAGTTAGGGATGAGCAACTGACAAATCACTAATAGAATAAAAATACAATATGAGACAAAAAAGATCCTCCATACAACCTTTAAAGCACCTATAATGGACACTCAACTAGGAAACCACTTGTATTGATGTTTGTAGAAATCTAACCAACAAAATGAGAAACTGTCCAGGAAGGAGCAGGCGCTGTCTTCTGATCTCTTCTCAGTACGAGAGGAGCTGCGTCTCCTGATGTTTCATTGTGAAAGTGAAAGAGCATAGCGATCCAGCTGCACAAAAGGAGCGGCCAGTGTTTTTTGAAAGTAGATGCAAAAATGGCAGAGTTAGTTCACAATTTCTGCAGCATGATAGTTTGGTGGTCATATGTAATATGTATATACATAATATGTGGTCCCACAACCAACACAGTTTAAAACTTTTGCCCTGTTACTATTGAGTTTGAGGGCCCTGCTTTAAGCAGTTCCTCTGAACAACTTGTCAGGAGCAGGAGAGAGGATTCTTATCCACATCTCTGAGCCAGGGTCGTGGGGGGATTAAAGCCTGTTGTGCGTTTGAGGTTTATGGGGTTCACCTGAGCACTCATACACTGGGAATTCTGCCCACCTCCCACTGGAATCAAGCTCATGAAAAAAGAAATATTTCAATAAAGACTTGAGTTTAAGGTGCCAAGGACAGTCAAGTTCACAAGTCTCACTTATAAAGCATGCGTACATACAAAAACGTTTCATAGATTATTTTCCACGTTATAACTGTGATTTATAAAAAGACTATTTTACATAGAAATTCCAGATGCCCGAGCTACCTCAGCTGGCTCCGCTTGACATAATTGAGCAGTGGCTCTACTCCGAGTTCCTCCCGTGTGACTGAGCTCCTCACCCTACCTCTAAGGGAGCGCCCAGCCTGCAGAAGAAGCTCATTTCGATCGCTTGTATCCACGATCTCGTCCTTTCTGTCATTACCCAGAGCTCATGACCATAGGTGAGAGTAGGAACGTAGACTGACCAGTAAATTGAGAGCTTTGCCTTTCGGCTCAGCTCCCTCTTCACCACAATGGTCCGATACAACAACTGCATCACTGTCGAAGCTGCACCGATCCGCCTGTCAATCCCCTGCTCCATCCTCCCCTCAAATGAACAAGACCCCAAGATACTTAAACTCCTCCACTTGAGGCAGGGATGCTCCACCTACCCGGAGAGGGCAAACCACCCGTTTCTGGTCGAGAACTATGGCCTCAGATTTGGAAGAGCTGATCTTCATCCCAGCCGCTTCACACTTGGCTGCAAACTGCCCCAGTGCTGCAGGTCCTGGTTCGATGAAAGCATCAGGACAACATCATCCGCAAACAGCAGAGACGAGATCCTGAGGTCCCCAAACCGGACCCCCTCCGGCCCCTGACTGCACCTAGAAATCCTGTCCATAAACACTATGAACAAGACCGGTGACAAAGGGCAGCCCTGGCGGAGGCCAACATGCACCGGGAACAGGTCTGACTTACTGACGGCAATGCGAACACAGCTCCTGCCCCGGGCATACAGTGACCAGACAGCCCTAAGCAAAGGACCCCGGATCCCGTACTCCCAGAGTACCCCCCACAGGACACCACGAGGGACCCAGTCAAATGCCTTCTCCAGATCCACAAAGCAAATATGGACTGGTTGGACCCTCAAGCACCTGATGGAGAGTGTAGAGCTGGTCCAGTGTTCCATGACCAGGACTAAAACCACACTGCTCCTCCTGGATCCAAGGTTCTACTATCGGCCGGATTCTCCTCTCCAGTACCCTGGCATAGACCTTAACGGTGAGGCTGATGAGTGTGATTCCCCTATAGTTGGAACACACCCCAGTAGTTGTTGTTTTGGTCACATATTAGTAATAGTAAGAGTGTACTATTCAAAAGACCAGTCTATATTTAGTATTCGCTTCTCTTGCAATTACTTTAGAACCATAATATTCGTAGCAAAACCAAAGTGTAAACAAATTGTAAATGTTGCGACAAATTCTTTATAAATTAGATTAGGGAGATTCTGTTAGCGTTGCCCCCTATACCCTATCATTTACATCCCAATGGAAACCAGCAGCCATCCCACAATATCAATATAAACGTAATTTCTTTTAGAAGGACAGGCAAATAATATGGCAATAGGGGTCAATAGATCAAAAAGCGACACAGACTAAAACACTTAAAAGCAAGGGAGTGAAAACCAAGTGCTAAAAACACAGTTGATGATTGTATTTCACCTATCAATGCTACGGCAGTATTAAAGTATCGTGCTTACAAAGTGTGAATTGTCATCTGTGCGTTTGGTGGGTTGTTATGCCCGGAGACATGCACACCCGTAATGGAATGGTGAAGTGGACTTAGACAAGCTAGCAAGTGCCATTCACAGCTCACAGCTCCCAGCCCCGCACTCCGCCTCTGATGAGAATTAATGTACTCTGACGTCCCCAGAGAACCCCCTTCCGACCCCCCCACCGAAACAGCGGGCCTAATGAAGAAATACAGCCATGCCAAAATGGTGAGGTGAGAAAGAGGGAGGGACCCTGAAAGACGGAGAGACAACAAGAGGAGGAGATGTGGAGATAGAGAAATAATGGGGAATGAATGTAAACAAATGGCATAGAGGGGTTAGGTGGGATTAGGCTGAGGTGGACAGGCTTAAGACAACTAAAACCACTCACTGTATGGTGCAGAATTGATGTAATCTGGCAATATGTTATCTATTAATTGTTATTACACTCCATAAATTTTACTTGCTTGAATTTACAATAGTTTGGGTCTAATTTTTTTGTTATGTTATTTCCTCATCAAAAACATCTGAAGTCATAGTTGGATTAATTCTAACGGAGTTATCAAATATAGGCCACCTAACCTTTGACATACTGAATCTAATCGCTGTGTTTTTAAAGTTGTACACCTTCATCATACTGATCTATCTATATGATATCTACCTAAAGCTATACACTAATGGATAAGATTAGGAGAAGAGGCCCAGAACTTGGCACAGTGTTTATACACTGTACCATTATGACCTCTACAGTGAAGCTGAAAAATGTTATGATGTATATATACTTATATATAATCAAAAGTAAAATAAATAATTATTATAAACAAGACTTGATCAAAACTTGAAGAGACATGCATTTTATGTTTATTTTGAATATGTAAATATATGTATATATATGTATATACTAAGGTGCAGTCTACTGTAATGTTTGACACTATGAAAACAATAATTTCAGATCCACCCATTGCTTCTGCAGTGCTCCTGTGCGTGGGAGAAGACAGAGGAGATGCCACTGATTCGAGGACATTCTGTGAGGGAAGCACCGTGAGCTTTGGCTATGACCCAAGACACGTTTCCTGGATGTCCATACCCCGCCCCAGGGCAGCTATGGGCAATGACTGCCTTAGTTCTCCCCACGGGACCCCCCCACCTTGTGTACGCACCACACCACGACCATCGAGCCCAATGACACAACACATGACCCCCGAAGAGCAGCAGCGTGACCGGTCAGGAGACATGCTGACCCCCACAAAAACAACCGTAAAGTGACCCGCGTCCATTCAGCATGGGACAAAGTGATGCAGATCCATGCACGCTCGTCTCCAGGGCCCAGTCCATATGCTGTCCACCGCACACTGCTGGGACCTCCCCTCACTCTCAGTAAATATGATGAATAAGGGAGATGGCCTCAGTCAAACCCCAGTATAGAAGCATTTGTTCTGGATCCGTAAGTTATTTCTGTATTTGTGCCTCAAATAGAAAGAGAATGGGTAGTTTGACTCAAAATTTTCTGCAGTATATGTTTTAAACTGTTATTTTTATTTAAAATTTAAGAGTCACTAAGTAAAACACTCACATATTTATTACAAACATTTGTGTTTGTAGAGCATGTGTTAATTCATCCCCTATGGAGTACAAAAGCTTTCAGAAATATCTGCATAGGACAAAAATCTGTGCATATTTGTGAAATCTGTGCATATCTGGCTGTAGTTAAGCGTAAAATAAATATTCGTACTCTCGAATGAGTCCAGTTGTACGTACAATGTATTGTGTGTATTTTATCCATCAGAATATGAATTGAAAAGCTATGACATTAAGAATTACAATCACTAAATGAAACATTACAATTATAGTTTCTTCAGAACAAACACGAATTCACAGGCGTGACACGACCATCAAAAATAAGTCATCACTTTAAAGGCTTTATTTATTGAGCAGAAGAAACAAAATCGATCGAGATGCAGGCCTTTAGTACCGCATACGGACTGAACCACGACTGAACCAGAGCTAAACTATTACTAAACCAGGACTAAACCAGGACTAAACCAGGACTAAACCAGGACTAAACCAGGACTAAACCAGGACTGATCCAAGGACTGAACCAGGAAGAGTAAACCAGGACTAAACTTGGCCTAAAACTGGACTAAACCTGGTCTAATCCAGGTCCAAACCAGGTCTAAAACAGAACTATACCAGGACTAAACCAAGACTGAGTGTTGGGACAGGCTCAGTCGATAATCATCATTTTGTGATGTTGTAACTTTTGAATTCATATTCTGATATTTAAAAAACAAACAATATATTTTATGTATAACTGGACTCATTTGAGAATATTTATTTTATGCTCAACTACAGCCAAATATGCATGGATTTTCCAACTATGCACGGATTTCTATCCTATGCACACAAATACTTTTGAGGTTTTTTTTCCAAAGCAGACAAGGTATCATGCCCAATAGCCCAATTAGCGCAATGGAAATGTGAATTGCTAATAGTTTAAAATGACCAACAACTATTAGCAAACAAACAAACAAGTATTAGCAAACAATGAAATACCACAATGATAATTATTAGGACTATTTGATAGTATTGCTAATACAAGACATATTAAGTGTTTTAAATGTCTGTTTTGTAGGTTTGAAACAAATGAATTCTAATACTCACAGTTTCTTGGCCTTGAATGCCTGGGCAAACTCTCGGACACTGCGCAGTGAGGCCAGGTCACACATCATGGCCTCCACTCTGGCTTTGTGCTGTGGAGACAGAGAAGCAGCTGTTTAATGGAACTCACCATATTGTGTACTGTTATTGTCTTGCACAATGGTATCCCAAATTTCAAGGGCCAGAAGTGGAGCAAGTAAAACAAAATGTAAAGTTCTAATGTTTGCAATTTCACCTGGCACAGTAATCAAACTGAAGTGGTTGGAATAATTTAGATAATATGATGCTATTTGGAAGAAAAGAGAATATATTGTGCTTTTACAAAATCTTGTACATGTACTTTAGACCTCTTCAAACACACTCTGAAATAAACTATCAAGTGTAGAATCCAGTGTATCATTTCAGATTTCAGTCTTCTCTCAGATGTTAATGTTCCTGGACTTCTATGCAATGTGATTCTGAAAAGAATCCTACTTACTAAACATTAAATACTAAACATTAACAAAATGAATTGCAACAACAATACTTTTTTTTATATTTCCAAAATCCAGCAGCACTGTTTCAGCTTTTTCCAGTTGTTATATCCAGTTATTTTTCAACTCCTTGGAACACCATACAATATTGTACATACAAGTTCATGAAGCATCCAAAGATACATGATCTCTACAAAAATACATGCAGTGAGATGTGTGTGACGACTGGTGCCTGTGTAACTTTGCTCCATGTTTGCGTGTCTCCTCTTACCAGATGTTCGCAGACAGGGTGAGGACGGCAGAGGAGCAGGGAAAGATAAATGACTGAAGAAGTGAATGCATAAGTGCATTTACACAGAGAGGAAGACAGGCGCAATATTCATCATAGTCTGTTACAGTGTGGTACACTGCTTTGTGCTGCAGGGCAGAGGCCTCGGATACACTTACACTTACACACACAGAGGAGCACCGCACACTGTACACTGTAGTAAGGCTCGTCAGGAACACTTTATTATCAAACAAGCAGTTCAAAAGTGAGCAAAAACCCCAGAAAGAAGTGTATCCAAGCAAGGCAATTTTTCGCAGTCACTAAGAAGTTAAAAGCACATAAAAGACAATTGTTTAGCCTTGATTCCTCAAAGTATATTATATTATTGGCAATATAAGAGTTAAATGCAACAGAAAAGGGAACTAGTCTGTACACTGATACCAAATAAAGGCTGAAATATGGTGATTGTATATAGACAAAAATCTGTTCTTTTTGACATTTTTTCATTTAATAATGCCACTGTCTTAGTTATAAAAGATATGTTGTATGTGTTATAGTCTGTATAGTTCAGTTAACAATTACGATTATAAAATTACAACTAACTTTATTTTTGATCGTCAACTTGGCATGCCAACCTCCTGACGCCATCCTGTCTCCCTCCACCAGGACTAAACACAAGACCTGGGGGGACAGGGGCTTCTCCGCTGCTGCCCCCACCCTCTACACTACACATCTACACTATCTTCAAAAAACCCTGAAAACTCACCTGTTCAAACTGCCTTCAAATAACTGCATCTCCTGTTTATCTATTTCTTTCATTTGTGTGTGTGTCTGTACTGATCTATATGAAGCATCTTTGAGTG
>KN498118.1:0-11039 GCA_000787155.1 Scartelaos histophorus | reverse complement strand
CGGTTCTTACTTGTAGTAGCCCACCGCTTCAAACGCCTGCCTCGTGGTTCTGTTTTTAATCTGTGTCAGAACGAGCTCAGAGACAGATGTGAATGCAGCCGCTCGCCTCACACCGTCACACGTTGTTTGTTTGGCGGGGAGTTTTCGGCTCGAACCCTGGGCGTCGCAGCTTGTCACGGCTCCTTTAAAACTGTACTGCAACCACGGAGAAGTAACCCGTGTATATAAAGAGTACAAGGAAGCGGTAAGAGATTATACTTTTCCTTTACAAACTCGTTCATGACAGATGCAGTGGAGTAAGGTGACCCTGGTATTCGACTCAATGTCATAAAACCATTTTTCTATTTCCTTACATGAGACGCCAGGTGAGTTTGAAAATGAGGAGCTTCAATGTTCCTCTGATAGAAACATGACCCTTCAAATATGGTTGACCTGCCTCACCACATTCTCTGTAACTCTAAGTACCAAGTCGTTCTTACCTGAAAAAAGAGCAAAAATCCAGTATGGCCTATTTAACTTGTACTACACTATGAAATATAATAAGCAGTGAGTTTTTTAGGAGCCTTATAGAAACATGGCCTTTCTAATATGGCCGACCTGCCTCACCACGTGGAGTACAGACTAAAAAGCAAATAAAACAATGAAAAAATAAATAGTACGGTCAACTTAATTTAAATATAATCACAGAGATAAATGACCAAGGCTCAGATTTGTTTAAAATGGTTCAAAGTGAGAGTGGGAGTGTGTTTAGCCTTGGAAATGATGTGTGATCTAAATAAAACATCGCACTACATTAATAATAATAATAATACAACTGTTATTATGATGCTAAATGTGTTTTTTGTGCACAAAGCTCTTACTCATGTTCTGCTTCTGTGCTGATTCTTGTGTTGGTTCAGCTTTGATCAGTGTAAAAATACCATTTAGAAATTTTTTAATTATTATCTGCATAAAGGTGGAGGTGGAGTTGAGGGTTGGCCAACTGCTTGGATCCATGGAAATATTATCGCTTTGATTAAACCTTTTTATAATCTATCATAAGCAGGTTCCAGGACTAAGCTACATTACAAGTCAGATCTGTGGAGAGTCGCCCCTTGAATTGTATTTTTGAGCAATAAAAACCAGTGAACAATAAATCCTAGATGTTATATATGTTTAATGTCACATCATGGAACATTCCAGACAAAGCAATAACATCTCCATGGAGACAAGTATAGTATATGAGAAAAGTTGCACAGTGCACGTTTAAGAAACTGCTGGATTTGGTGCTGATTTTCCACCACAAAACCAAACAGTAACATAGAGTCTTTTAGATCAAACCTCTTTTCTTGACACATTTTGTCTGTCTGCACACACGACAAACAATATCAAATATTGAAAGTGTTTTTCATTTAAATTATAAACCAGAGAAATCATTTTGACAGTTGTGACAGTCCCAAGCCGAGATGGACGATCACAAAGTAGTAAAGCCGGTACATATATTTTAGGTATTTGTACTTAAGTGCATTTCAGAGTGGATACTTTTTACTTTACTACATTACATCTGAGGTGAGAGCAGGACTGAAAAGTATGTTTTATGATACTGCAGAAAAGGCTGAGGGGTGTAAGCAAAAATATGCAAATAAAAACAGCTACAAAAAATATCTATTTATTCAGTTGTTCAAGTTCAGCACAAATCACCACATTTGAAGCTTTATTAGATCTCAAAATCTGCACAAAATACTCTTACATTTTGCTCTTTAAGTCGATTTTTAAATGGATACTTTAATACTTTTACTTACTTTTCATACTTTTACTTCAGTTTTTTTTTCTTTCTTTTTTGCTCTGTTTTTTGGGGATTTTTTGGGTAGACCGTTCGCCCCGTGCTACTACCCATGGAGATGGTTTTACTTTGTCTTAAATGTTTCACAGTGTGGCAATAAATTGTCCATCTACCATTTTTATTGTCCAAAGACATGCACACTTACAGTCTCAGTTTCCTCTAGTCACATGTCCCGCTTGTTTCCATGGAGACAGTTAAGTTTAATACCGCACTAGGACACATTTCAAGTAAACCAGTTACACTATCGACCTAGAAAAGTTACATAGTGCACCTTTAAGTAACAAAACACCACTGGTCCCACGTTACAACACATGAATACTGAAAATATCATGTTGCAGTGATATTAAAAATACCATTAGTGGCGTCTGCAAACTAACTTCTTATTCAAATATTCACTAAGAAATAAACTCTCACCCTGAATAATCTATAACAGCAATGAACATCAACTTGACACACGCATTAAAACAGCTGTATTTTTTTCTCCATTGTTTTCCGATTAAAGTTTAACCACACCACACGGGTACTTAGTGAATAATAAATACTCCTTCTATCATTAAAATGCGTGATATATTTAAAAGAGGCAAATGATCTAAAAGTGTTTTGCTCGGTTTGTTTTGGTGGAACAGGGACCACCTCAGGACGTGATTTCAAACGCTCATTATAGACGACATTAAGAGGCCCTGGCATTAGACCGCAGACGCACGAGTTTCTGTGTTTGGTTTGTCATTTATTATCTATTATTAAATGTGTATTATGGGACTTTTTGCAGCTTGTTTCTATGGATACGCCGTTGTTCTGCCCGGAAAGCAATAAAAACTCCATGAATTAAAGTATTTGATGGACCCTCTCCCTGAAAAGTTACACAATGCAGCTTTAACCCAGAGTTTATTTTAGTAGCCATAGAAAATCTAGGTTGTAGGTTCAATTCCCAGGCATTGGGACTTTTCTGGGTGTGTTTTTTTATCATTATTTTTTTTTTCTTTCACTAGTTACCGTATTTTTGGGGCTATAAAGTGCACCGGATTATAAGGCGCAGTATCAAATAATATGTCAGTTGTGTCATTGTCCACACATAAGGAGCATCGGATTATAAGGCACAATAAGAGAAACAAAACGCGTGTCGGATAAATCCAACTTTATTCAGGTCATTTACAATAACTCTCAGCTGTAGCTAACACAAAAATACAAGTTTAACAGTTGGTGATTTGGGCATCAAACATGCCCGGATCCCTCTCAACATTGTTCAGTTTTAACACTAAAATACAAAACCTGAAATCTGCATGGTGCATGTCTCTTAACAGGTGCATTTTGGGTCCTTGAACACCACACGGCAGAACTACCGGTATGTTGCACAGTCGCCCTATATGTGGCCAACATATTACTCCTCCTGACTCGCCCACTAATACCTTATTAGACTAATGTGGACAACATCAAATCGGTTGGAGGTTAAACATAACCAAAGGTCATACATAAGGCCACTGGATTATAAGGCCACTGTTGATTTAGGAGAAAATGTAAAGATTTTAGATGCGCCTCATAGTCCTAAAAATAAGGTAGTTTTCACAGTTCCTCCAGGTAGATCCTCCTGACTGACGGGGATCATTAGAGCTCTGCATTGTAATCACTCACTGTCTGTATAATTACTATATCAACTTAAAAATAAGAAAGCTGGAACAATATTTTTGTGGCTCTTTGTGGTTTGCGGCTGCAGGCTGCACACATATGCTTCTTTTGGACATAATGGCATCCGGTGATGGCCTTTCCACTGCAGGCTCCGACTCTGCAGTGGCTCCTGAATTTAATGTAGTCTAACAGGGCAGTGCAGCGTCTCCGTACTCACAGTGGAGTCATGATCAGAGAGATAAGATGCACCAGCTGAGACGCCACATCTCCCCGTCTCTCATTGTGTGTGGATATGGGCTTTTTAACACTACCTATAGACCTAATATACACGCTCTATGGGAGTCTGAATGAAAAGAAACGCTGCCTACTACTGATTTCCTGATAGGGTGGATAACAAATTGTATAATACACTGTTATTGGATCTTATGGAGAAGGGGAAAGAAGAAAACACGTGGAAAATATAGTTTTATGGACAAAAAAACCCTCTTAAAACTCTTAAGCAGGAGATGTACTGCATATGAGAGTAATATTACATTTTTACTGATTAACTTTTTTTTCACTTTTTGCAAATTCCAGTTCCCAGCATCAGGAAATTACCAACATTAAAAATATATAATGAGAAGAATTAATTTAGTACAGAAAATGTAATCACATATCGTCACCTTCCTAAAATAATCGCCTAAGTCAGTGTTTGCCTAAGTTTACTTTGCCATAATTTATGCCATATTTCAATTTTGGGGGGAGATTTTTGTGTTTCCTGAAAAAACTGAAAAAATTACGATTATTTTAGGAAGGTGTCGATATAATATATATACATTTTGGTGTTAAAATTAAGGGTAAGGTTTCCTGAGGAGGGATTTGCTTGAAGAAAGCTCAAAAATACCTTAAAAAGCAACTACAGCCTCATTGTGAATGTGTAATGGTGGTAGAACAAGACAATTAATTTATTTATTTTAAAAGGGTAATTTGTTTTATTGGTACATGATTATTATTTGTATTACGTGATTATATCATATTCTACTATTTTCTGGTAGTCGAAAGATGGTTTTTATGAGGCACATCCGGTCTGGTGAACAGCAGGGGGAGCTCCAGTTCGGTCTCTGGTCATTAAAACCACTGAATTGAGACCTGAACGATCGCTGTTTTATTTACTCAAGTTTTGTTCCCCTTTTACAGGCGCCGTGGTTGTAACAAATAGACTAACCTCTCCACAGATCTGACCTGTAACTTGGCCTAGTTGCCCACCTGCATGAGAGATACATTTAATTCCATACTGTGAACCTCTCTACGCAAAGCAATCCTGTAAGACCAAGCACATACCCTCCACCAGAAAAAAATCTAATAAATCTAATAAAATGCAGCATTGTCTCAGCCTGTACCATTTGCAGGCATTTCATGAAGAGAGCCCTTATTTATGTATTGACAACTCTTCTATAAATCCTCTATATCTCATTGTTAAATCACATCTGCAGACACGTCTTCAGCCTCTTCTGAAGAACTGTCTCTTGTTAGCAGCACAGAGGAGCAGCTGCAGACCTGTATCCATGCATGTTGTGTGAGGATATATGCAGGATATATGCAGGATGTATGTGGTGCTTTTACATGAGGAGGAGCAGATGGAGCAGCAGCAGGTCTCAGTTTGGAGAGGACCTGGTTGATGCTCGCTGACAGCAGCAAAACCATACTGCGGGGCAATGGTGTAACTGCATCTACAGGATCGGAGGGCACATTTTAGATTCGAGGGGTGTGATTTTGTGTATTCTGGAGAGTTTTAGATGGTGCACGTTAAGAACAGCTCAATATCCATTAACGTGGTGCACTCACTCACTCAGCCTTCATCACTCACTGTGCTGTGGACAGAGACGCTCCAGACCACAGCACAGTTTTTCCTCAACCTGTTTTACGTCGTTAGTTTGTCACATTTTAAGATTTTGCTGCGCACGCATCAATAAGTCAGCTACGTAGACTTTTCTCAGTTCATTCTTTCACTCTTTTACGCTTTTCTCCGTGACTATGAGGCCGATTTACGTCGAATAAACTGCATTTGTAGCCTAAGAAAAGACTGTCCAGTAATATCCCACATCGCATAAGTCTTTATTCTTTTAACAACGCGTGCAGCAACATGAAATGCGGATCGGCCACCCCTCCCGACCTGTATACGCTCCTGAACGTGTCCAAATCCGAGCTGCCCTGGAGAAAAGGGTTCAAGTGTTGCTACAGAACACGTGACCTGCGCATCACAAGTGCTCCACATTATAAAAGCGAAGGGACGAAGGGGTGAAACTTGGAGTCAAGTGATGTAAAGTTTAAGTTTCTAAACAGAGTGGGAGAAAATAAAAAAAGAGAAACCGGGTTGCTGCAGAATGCGGTCGTGCACGTGTGACAAATATTGGTGGGGACATGTCTATATCAGTCCTATGTAAAGATATGCATATGCTGTGGGGCCATACTGACTCCTATTTGCACATTTTTCTCTCAAATCTTTTTTTTTTCTCTTTCTCATCCCTCCTTTCTTTGTCTCTCTTTGCTTCTCTACTTCTCCTCGTTCCTTCGTTTCAGTTTTTCCCTATTTCCCTTCCTTTTCCTGCCTCCTCTCTTCCCTTTTCTCTACCTCCCATTCTCTTTCTTTTTCTTCTCCTCCATCTTCCACCCCTCTCTCCTTTCACTTTCACTACTGTCTTCTCTTTCTGTTGCTCCCCTCTCCTCTTTTCCCTCCATGTCGATCCCCCTCCTCCATTCCCCCTCTCTCGTCTCATTTTTATTCCTTTTCTCCCTCCTCTCTCACCTTCTCTCCTCTTCATTTCTCCTCTAACACTCCAACCTTTGCCATATCGAGGGGGGGGAGCGCCCAAAAACAGGTGGGAAAGGTGTGCGCTCCTCCTCTCTCCGGGACGGGGGGGATACGACGGGGAGTGTGTGGTCGAGGCGGAGTTGCCCGAAAGGTCACGGGATCACGCATCTCCTCTCACTTCATCTTCAGACTCGCCAGGAGCAGTGACAGGTGCGAAAATTGAATCAGGGCCACATTTATCAGGAGCATCCCAAAGGCCTAGTTTAGGGATTTGGGGGCAGAATCCATGTCATGACAAACAAAGGTTAACACAGCGATGTAGTTCAGAATATGTGAAGGTGGAATAACTCACTGTCCTACTCACTTTAGTTATCAATCCAAATTTGCACCGTAAAGAAGTGTTTTTAGTCTAACAAAATGAAGTGCTCAAGACTGATTCCCGAAAGAGCAGGACAGACACATTACAATATCGCACTTTGGTGTTTTAGACTTAAAGATGCACTGCGTAACATTTTTGGAGTGTCCTTCTCCTGCTGTCTCAATAGAAATGTTTTGTCTAGAATGTTCGATAGTATAGATCGAACTTATCACCCATTATTGCCCCTATTTACAGAAGGAATTATTGTATTTTTGAGCAATAGAAAAACTTGTAATTAATAAATCGGAGATGGAAATATTTAAAGTAATTTCAATTTAATTCCATTTATTTTTGTATAGCCCAAAATCACAACAGTTATCTCGGCGGGCTTTACAAAATTGTTAAATTAGCAAACAGAGATGTCAAAGAATGAAACAGAATAAGAAAAATAATAATAATAATAAATTATTCAAAAATACAGAATGTCCAACAACAAGCAGACAAATGGATAATTGTCCCAGCATCTCCTGTCCTTAGACCCTCCTTCTTCAGCAAGGAAAAACTCGAAAAAAACCGAGAAACCTCGAGGAGAACCACAGTGAAGGAGATCCACTCCCTACACTATTTAAAGCCCCACTGTGTAACTTTTAAGCTAAAAATTTAACTTTTTTGGGGGGAGGTGACAAATGAAAAACAGAAATGTGTCTCCATGCATCTCTCCAAGCAAATGTTCGTCTTTTAAATGTAATAGTTTTCACAGTGTAGCATAAAACGCGAGGAGAACCACAGTGAAGGAGATGGACTATTTAAAGCCCCATTGTGTAACTTTTAAGCTAAAAATTGTGGGGGGCGGTGAAAAATGAAAAACAGAAATGTGTCTTCATGTGTCTCCTAGCAAATGTTCATCTTTTAAATGTAATAGTTTTCACAGAGTAGCATAAAACACATCTCTGTGGAGAATGTTCCAAAGTCTGGTTTTAACTTCTGTTTCCATGGAGTCGTGCAGGTGACGTGCCACCTCCAGAAAGTTATGCAGTTGTTTAAATATTACTTCATGAAGTGTTATTCCCACCACACATTATATTTCCTATCGGCAATGTGTCAACGAAACTAACAGTTGCAAGTAATATATAGCTCCATTTTGCACACTTTTCCTGTGCTTGCATGCAGACTCCTGGTGGACATTATGTAAATCTGATTTGGTAAACAACATTCAGAGATAAAGACGCCTCTAAACCCACAGTACGCCGTTTTGAATATGGCAGGAAACCTTTGCTCTGAGGGACCAATAAGCAGGCAGCCTGTACTCCAGCACAACGCACACGTAGCCATGCATCCACAGCACCAACTGGGACATGAATACTGTACTCACAAACAAATGACTGGCATATGTCTAGACTGATAACACACGTATTCATAAAGGACCTTTTCCAATGCAACTTTACCGTTATAATAAGACTATTTCAGTTTATGTTTAAGGGACAATATGTAACTTTTCACTCTTAATTGATTTGCCTTTAATGTCCAGCAGTGTGGCATTAAACTTTGCTCTTTTGCATGAATTCAACTGCAAGTGAAAAAAAAAAAAGTATGTGTTGGCTTTCCTTTCCACAGATCTGATCTATAATTTATTTCAGTGGCGTCACCTGCTTGTTTCCATGGAGATTGTGTTGCTTTCTTTGGAATTTTCAGCAGTTTAGCATTAAATTTATTCATCTCCATGGCAACAAAAGGGTCAAGTTACAGGTCCAATGTCCAAAAAAAAGCATGTTTTTATGTTTGTTTAATTATTAGGTATTTTTATTTCAAAAAATGGTATAGTATGATGAAATATATGATGTAATATGATGAAAAAATGAAATATGGATGCAACATACTGTAGATAGGTTTAATGTTGAAAATAATAGGTGACGTAACTTCCAATAAAAAAAGTGTAATCCTTCCAGGTATGAACCATGACTAAAGAAAAATTCAGTGACGCCAACATGACAAAAGTTTTGGAGTAAGATGTTTCATATTATCTAAACATTTCACAGTTGGAATCACTCAAGAGACTTGCCTAACAAAGAGAAAGTGTAAAGAAAAAGGTGTGTTGGTGTCAGTGCATAGTTACAAAGCCGTGTCCAGCACCAATCTGACCAGAACTGAAGAAGCTGCTTGGATGAGCTAAGAAGCATTGTCATTCTCGAACTCTTTTGTCCAGTTGACAAAATTGAATTTTCCTTTCGCTATAGTGCACTTTTTCCAACTTTAAATAAGTCTTCAAAGTTCTTCAGAGGCAGAGTCCAGTATAATCGTGATTCATGCAGTCGCTGTGACATGACAATCACCACCTCGCTCAATGTGAACTGTAGTTACTTGCTGTTAAATATAGACAGAACTGTATAATCAGGTATAAAAGACAGGAATAAAACCACTTATGGCCTCCGGGGAGCGCTAGTGTGCGTCATCGTGCCTCGACAGAAATGTCAAAGCTGAGGCTGGATTATGCTGCAATTCCACCATTTTAAGAAGACCCACTTTGTCAGGCTTACTGCGTGAACTTTCAACCTCCACGAGCTCCTCATACGTTTAACTTTTGGTCATGAAGACACTGGGAGGTTTACTGGCAGTAATCTGAAACAGACCAGAGTCTCTGTACAGATAATTTAATCCCATCTCTGTGGGGAAAACAAGTGGGACTTTGCAGATTTTTTCCTATGATCAAGAAATTTGTGGCTTTGATCCTCAGACTTGGATAGTACAGCCTTTCCAGTTTTTCCAAGAGCTGTCTGAGTGGTTAGGGTTAGGTATGGTCCAAAGCATAGACCGTATACCACTTTATAAATGGACATAGCTAACCTGCTAATGCCACGTTCCAAATAGGAAGGAGCATGAGGGCACGTTTGGCTCCATCGACTCTGGTTCCAATAAGTTGCACACTCACAAATTTACCAGTAATTTCCTTTTCCTAATATGGAACAGGCTTCAATTTGGCCCTATAACTGCAAGCTGTGGTGAGCTTCATTTGACTGGAACCAAAAACTGTCACTTAGTCCACTTCTTCATGCAGTCTATGGTCTAAGTATGGAGTTTGACGCCCAAATTAAATGTTAAAGATCCAGTTCATAAGTTTTCTGATGGATGACAATGGTATTTTGTTGAACATTCCAGGTAAGAAACTTGGAATTCACTGATCTTTTTATCAGACATCTGCACTAATACTAAAAAATTTACAGGTTTGAGTTCAGTCGATGCCTTGGTTGGACATATAATCCGAGGTATGGCTGAAAATGACCCAGAAAATTCTCATAATGTTTGAGTTTTTATGCATACAAAGTTGATTTACTTGAGAGATGAATAACAGCGGCATAACACATTTGGATCAGTTTGTCTTTTACTTTTATTTTAAGGAAATAAAGACATTTTTTCTGGACAAATATCAGTTAATCTTGAGTATGAGGATATTTCAATGCTTAAATCTATAGTATTGGAATTGAAAAGCTGCATCGGTGCATTCAAGCCACATGGAAAAATACAATTTCGGCCCCTCTTAACTCTCTTAAAACATGCATGTAGTGCCACTTTCAGAGCACTGATCACTGGACTTCTAACTTGGCATTTGGCTCTTCTCTTCTGGACAAAAGGAGATGGAAACTCACGGGGGGGTGACAGAAAGGAAATGACCTCATCCATCTCGACTCCCCCAGTTCATGCATTATCTATTAAGGTGAGCCTGCCCTTAACGGATAGTGCAGGCTCACATTTCACTGCTTCTCTATGGCCCCACTATATGTCTCTGATTACCGCATTATTTGTATTCATTTCATTTCATATGCATAAAATATTGCTGAACCAACACATGAGATTTCTATGAATGGATCTTTTTTTCTTGAATATGCAGAGAAACCCAAGTCATTAATAGAAATTACCATTCTAATTGATGAATGACTATCTTCTATAATGAAAATATGGGGTAAGAAGAGTTATTTTAGGAGCGCTGGATAAGATGCTTTGTGGTAATACCGGTTTTATCATATGGAGATAGTAGGTCTCGCTCTAATTGGACTGATGATGAGGGCATTACAATGGGGCCTCCCCCGAGAAGGGATTTCTGGGGTGTACGGTTTAAAGATAGAACCGCCATTTTCTGCACATTTTTAATTGAAATCTAGAGAAAAAAACAGAAAGGGAAAGTTAATAGCTTTCGCCGGAGCACTCAACCAGTCACGGAGATAACAGTCGAACCCATTGACTTGGGTAATTATTTCTGTGTTTAACTCCTCCCTGTGTGCAGTGTGACAATGAAGATTTTACATGGCAGGATTTGGCTAAGTATAGCTGTGTTAGCGCGCTGACGATAAAGGACATGATACAGGCTTTGGTACAAGCACATGGCAGTTACATAAAGAAAACTGCAAATTATGAGTGGACTTGCATAATGTTAAAAAAGCATGAAATCACAT
>KN498116.1:18054-31228 GCA_000787155.1 Scartelaos histophorus | reverse complement strand
ATGGATAATTGTCCCAGCATCTCCTGTCCTTAGACCCTCCTTCTTCGGCAAGGAAAAACTCGAAAAAAAAAAAAAAAAAAACAGTGGGAAAAACCGAGAAACCTCGAGGAGAACCACAGTGAAGGAGAGATCCACTCCAATAGTAGTTCTGATAAAGATCAAAATAATTCTAAAACTATTCAGTCCAATACATTTTTTCATAAACTCCGATCAAATCTATTTTCAGCCCTAGTTTTAGTATCAGTTATTATCTTGTTGTGTTGTCCCGGAGTGGCCTCTGTCAATACTGTGACCTCATGCAGAGTTTCTAATGAGCGGGACAGGGTGAAGTGTGAAAATGATTTGGGGATTTGGGGCTTTGTCCAAAGCCTCGTGCTCCTGTTCAGTGACGCTCTGCTCTCCCATGATGCTCTTCTCTCCCATGATGGAGTCTTCATCTGCAGCCTGGCTTTTCTGCTCCGTCTGTTACTGCGCTCCGCCAAACCTCCATCAGTTCAATGCTAAAAATAGCCTGGATCACACAGGTATAAATAGACAGATCTGTTGTCAAACTTGAGCTTTGATATGAAGAAGTATTTTTAGATTCATGGAGCAGTATAAAATCAGGTTGCTCACGTAAAAATATGTACAGTACAGTCTCTGTGGCAGATGGCAATATTTAGTGTTTTTTTATTTTCTCCAGGGTTTGCAAACAATGCTATGCAAACTAGCATGTCGGTCGCACAAAGCCATGTGATTAGCATTATTGTATTATTTTGGTATGCAGTAGAAATGTAAACCTGAAAGTTAATGGCTGCAGTTGCTTACAAGAGTTTGATCTAGTGCCAAAATTCTGTGGTAATTGGTCTGGCGGGGCTCTGAAACGGTGCTTTCCAGGTATTTAGGCAAATTAGGTTCATACTGAGTCCAATTTATTCACCCATTGTCATTCCAGTCTTTTTCATCACATCTGATCGCCAAACTCAGAGATGTTTTAGAAACATAATATTGTTGATGAACTTAAAGGTAAACTTTGTAGCTTTTCTGGTGGAGAGACGCCAGCTGCCTGTTTTCATGACCATGTCTTTGCTTTGCCTTCAAAATGTGGTGGTGCCATCTGCTTGTCTCTGTGATATTCAGTGCCATACTGTGGAACATTCCAGGCAAAGACATCTCCATGGAGACAAGCAGGTGGCGCAACGTCCACCAGAAAAGTTACATACTCCCAATTTGACCATTTTAGAGTAACCAAACCAAATTGATTTTGTTTGGGGTCAAACATATTTAAAAGCTCAATCCAATACTTGATAGGCACATTTGAACTGCAGGAGAAATGTGACTGCATGATCTAAAGTCACTGAAGCGAAAATGATTCTCCATGTGAACATGCCCGTAGTCTGTCATTTGCTCATTGTAGCTCTGTAAACTTCAGCTGTTAATGGACTCGGGGCCTGACCCTGCAGAGTGCCCCTCTAACACTCACAGAAATGATGCTGCTATCTCCCTCATGTGACACAAACAGAAGGAAATGTTCACTAGACAAAAAAGTAAAAAGAGAAATCCATTTTACAACAGAACAAAGGTGCCTTGTTTGAATTGTAATGGCTCTTACATAATGTACCCTTTAATGCACCTTTAGTTACAGAGCTGAATATATAATTGGAATAATGCAATTAAGGGATAATTGCAGCTTTTCAAATACGGCTTTAGACCCATGACATATTGTTCCCTTAATAGGATCCATTGTGACACTGCATGGTTGACTACGGAAGTGTAAACTTTCAAATAACTCGCGAGGCTGCAGAAAATAAAAGGGTGGCTAAGGTTATGCATCAGATGCCCTCCCTAGAAATGTATATATAAATGTCAAGAAATAATGCAATGCCATTTGGAGTTCTAGCAGAAAATGTAATAATATAGTTTCGATATAGGTTGGGTTTTTTTTTTTTTGATCCTATTAAAGTTGCAAAAGAGGATACTGAATTCTGACCACGTCGACAGATGTACTTCATCCTATTTTAGTGTCAATACAGACTATTTTATTTGTGCAGAAATATGCAAAAGATAAGAGCTGTGTACATTTGTGAACAGGGAAGATCAATCAGATTCAAATAATTGTCATGACCTTCTGAGTTCGCTTTCTGTGACGGCCGTTCTAGATGGATAATCCGCAGAACTCAATTCAGACTGATACACATATCCATATAGTCTCTGATACAAATAAAGTAAAGTTTTTGTAAAGAATAGCAAAATGTCTGTGATATAAACTCATATTTTCACACATCTGATGCACTGACATACTGGGAATGACACATGATTGAAGAGATAAAAATATATAACCTCATGTATCCAAACTGACTCTTTATTAGTCATTTAATACAGTTGATCTCTTGGCATCCACTGAGAGCCCATCCAACTTTACTATGTCCTTACACTGTCCCTAAATAATGCACTCATTTACACACAATTAAACCGCTTGTATTTCCCATTACTTTTATTGTCCCCGTAACGGCACCTTTGATTCACGGCTTTACATTTGGCTGGGTGCGCTCCACACAAAGCCCCGCTCTTATTGTCGCCTGTTTACCTCCTCGGCACAAAGCGGCCCCTTGTCTGTGGGACGAGTGGAAAGCTGGAGTCTTTTGTGGACTTAGCCTTGCCCCATTGTTGGCTCCACAATGGCTGGCAGTGCAGAGAAAAGCATGTGTTTGGCTGAAACTGTGGTGAACTAGGCACGGCGTCTGATGGTGAGAAAGTACATTATCTCCAACACTGACGGCGCTTTCTCTATTTGTTTATCTTTCTCTCTCTTTTTTTTTTCTTTTTGAAGCCAATAGAGCAGAGTATAACATTAAACAATACAAAAATAGACAGTTTTCTCGATGAAGATGATATTATGATCCCTTCCGATGAATTATAGCTCAAATCTGTGGAGAGGAGAGCAAACTTAGCATGTATTTTTTGCAATAAAACACATTTAAAGATATTCTATTACTATATTACACAAAATGAACCCTTTAACCCATATTTTAATGTTGTTACCTCATCAAAAACAGACCCGATGTTGCGTTTTGTTTCATTCACACATCCCAGCTTGCGTTTATTTTTGCGAATCGACATCTCCAAAGCTTAAAATTCTCCGCTCCACCCCGTGATGTCATGTAGTGGTAGTTTTTATGTATTTATTTAACAGCTATCCTCTACTTTTTTCAGTAGAGATCAGCAATAACAGAGCTGCAGTTATTTATACGATGCTAGTTAAGGTGAATGGAGTTTAAAAACACAGTGGAGCAGTTTTGAAGCACAACGTAACATCAGAAACTGTAAATGTCAATGCAAATCCAATAGTTTCTAGGTTCTCAGACATGACCACTGCCAGTTTAGGATATGGAGAAGCTTGAAAAAAACTGTAGGGACTCACTAGTACTGAAATAAAAGTTTGAACATGATATTGTAGAACATTATTTTAGACAAAGAAATAACATCTCCAGAGGAACGAGGAGGTAGCTGACTCCACATCAGAAAAGTGACATAAAGCACCTTTACAGTTCACAGTTCTGTTTTACAGTACAGCGCCGGGTCTGTTCTGTCTTGTACGTTTAACTCGGGTGATTCTCTACAACATTACCTGCTCTTTTCACACGCACTAATTCTGACTTAAAGCTTCTGTCTCTCTTGTTATCTTGTCTTGTTTTGTCAACTTCCATCCATCTCCGGTATTCCCGCGTGCCTCATCCGATCTTCTGTTCTTCTCCAAAAGCTTTTCTTCATAACAAACTTAATGTTAAGAATAAGCAGCTTTTACGTCCTGAAATTTGCAAGTTTGGGATGAGTTTTGGAGAAATTTTGATTATATCCATGAAGATCTTATTGCAATATCACAAACTTATCTGCAGTAACTCCATATTTTTCTATCTATCTACCAGGCCACATTACTGATCAGATCTGTGGAGAAGCAACACCAGTATTTGACCATTAACGAGAGCTGTAATTTAAGAAACGCAATCAAATCTTTAGCAAACAGGCGTCAGTTTACCCATAGTTATTTAAATGGACCACATTATGTTGTGTGAATGAAACAAAACACAACCTCAATAAATAAAAATGAACTAAAACTTCACAAGAGTCAGTTTTGTGTCATATAGAATGTACGTAGATGGGAAGGAAGCTTTTCAATCCTTTTTTCTAATTACAAAAGTGTAGAAATGTTGCGCACATATCTTTCTAAAGCTTATTAAGTTTCTTTTTTTGCTAAAATATTCCACATACCAGCATTAGCGCTCCTTCTCTATATTTTTCTCCAATCCTGTCCCATCTCCATCTTCCGCCCTCGACCCTTCACCTCCTCTCGTGTCATCTTCTATCAGATCTCCAGCTCGGACCATCTCGGAGAACCAGAAACACCCCCCCGTCCCCTCCATCTACTCGAGATAGCTTATCCCCTATCCGTGGTGCTATTTTGGGCCGTCACATTCGCGCTCGCTCCCTCTCCACCTCCTCTTCTTCCTATTGGCAAACCATAAAGCGGCTACATGAAACGCTCATCCTTCGCTCCCATCTCCAGTTTCGGTTTGTGATAGTGACTTTGAAATCAGTATAATTAGCCGTATTGTCAGGGGAGAAGGCAGGGAGAAGGGAGGAGGACAGAAATAGCAGATTTGTCTCCATATGGCTCCGTGGTTTAATTGTGCTCAAGTTTTGTCAGTGGATGAAACAGTGTTTGGAAGGTTATTTATATATAAAGTCGTATTATTATTAGACCTGGGTTTAAAAACACACATTTACTCTTCACTTTCCTGTTTTGTGTCACAGAAGTAATAAAAATGTTGTGTTTTTAACTATGACAAGCACAGCAAAGGGAGCGTTTATACCACTACTTTTAGGTATATTTGCCATTTGAGACTGACAGAAACGAGGCTGCCAATCACTCATCACTCACATTCATGCGGCTCTGTGAGTGATGTGTCTTGCGTAAGGACACAACAACAGGTTTTGTTACTGGCGCCCCACTGTGGCACCTCGAATTCATAGCAATCTCCCTTCCAAGTCCTAACCAGGCCCTAATAATGGCCTGTAATAAATGGCTTTGCAACCTAAGCCCCAGCAGAACTAGACAAAGACATAGTAAATTTAAAGAAGTAGTAGCCAGGCTCACACTGTCCCGGCCGAACTGTAAAGCCTCTAAAGTGTGGGATGTTTTGGCGAGGCACAACTCTGGTCACAGTTGGAAGCGCTGGGCCCTCAGTGTGTTTGTGCAGGTGTGAAGTGGACCAGAAACTCTTCAGTCTCTCGTGACCACAGCATGGATCCAAAAGCCCAAAAGATCTACAGTCCCAAAACCACTGGTGTAACTAAAATAATCAATAATGCTCCAATTGTGACTCGGTTTTGACAAAACAACTTACAATTTTGAGATGCATTATGTAACTTTTCAGATGAAGGATCCTGCATGTGCCTGTGTCTATGGAGATGTCATTGTTTTGCCAAAAATGTTCCATAGTGTGGCATTAAAGCTAATTCAAATGGCTGACCCTTTGCTTGTATTCTCACACTTCACCACTAGATGCTATCCATGTTACTTCTGTCTACTGCTGTGCTAGATTTGTCCTGATAGTTCAGACTCACCTGTGCTCTCTGGTCTTCTTCTAAGGCAGGTTGGGGAACATCGATTAGTGTCCATGCAACTATAAACCGTGATGAGGAGGCTTTATTACTCTCACACCTGAGATAATGTCCTGAGGAAAACGGCCTGTAGATGGCGCTGTCGTGCTGCCTCCATCAGCTGACCAGACACTTCACAGCAACATCACGTGATCACTCTGAGGAAGACCGCTGGGGAATACTTTAAACAGTCAGGCTGAGAAATACAGGTAAGAGTTAACTAAATAAATGCTAAATTGATGTTTCATGCCACATTTGCCCCTTGTACATAAGCGCTTTAAATCCAAATAAAAATCATTTAATTCAGAATAAAAATAAATTCTGCTTTAAAAAGAGCATGTAACACTTGATTCCTAATGGCTATTCAATATCATGTAAATGTTTATTCCTCTTAAAAATAATTTTATAAGTAATTCTATAATTGTATAAGTAATTCAATAATTTTATTCTACAATAAGTCATTCAACGCTCGTCTGGTCGTCCTTCTGATGCAATGAATCACTGCAAAAACGTTGGTCTAGAACCGAAACAATTGTTCTAATAAGTGCGCTGTACTATAGATAATGAAAAAAAACTGAGAAAAAGCAAAACGGCGGTAGCAGCTGATTGTGTTTTCCTCTGGACGTAAATACACTCAACAAAAATATAAACGCAACACTTTTGTTTTTGCTCCCATTTTTCATGAGATGGACTTGAAGATCTAAAATTCATTCCAGATACACAATATTACCATTCCTCTCAAACATTGTTCACAAATCTGTCTAAATGTGTGATAGTGAGCACTTCTGCTTTGCTGAGATAATCCATCCCACCTCACAGGTGTGCCACATCAAGATGACCTGTGCACTAATCATGATGTCAGATCAGCATCTTGATGTGGCACACCTGTGAGGTGGGATGGATTATCTCAGCAAAGCAGAAGTGCTCACTATCACACATTTAGACAGATTTGTGAACAATGTTTGAGAGGAATGGTAATATTGTGTATCTGGAATGAATTTTAGATCTTCAAGTCCATCTCATGAAAAATGGGAGCAAAAACAAAAGTGTTGCGTTTATATTTTTGTTGAGTGTATGTTTGTGTCACTGTCCAATCACAACCTTCGCCATCCCCAGACATTGTGCGAAATTGAATAAAGCCGATTTAACGTGTTTTCCATGTAAGCCTTAATTCGGAATTATTATTTCCGAATAATAAACTTGAAGGAGAACAATGTCATTTGGAATTAAAAACATCATGTGGAACATTTGAGGTGAAACTACTTCCAGGTATCGTACCCTGCGCCCTGCAAGTTAAATACTGCACCTTTAAAAAGCCGCTCACATAAAATGGAAGTCTCTACCCAGGTCCAGTATTGGAGTGTAAGTCATGCCATTGTAAGTCAAACAAAGCCACAGCACTTAGTGGAGCTGTCTTTATTAGAAGCTCCTGCCCTGTCTTATTACAGTGTGTGTGAGTGTGTTGACTGTGCTCTCTCCTGTGTGGACCTGCACTCTCTTATTTACCCTGAACCTGGACTTGTGTTTGCTTTGTCTTTGATCATTTGCTGCTGTCCGACCTTTCATACTCCGGCCCTGTCAGTGCAGTACCAGCCTCAGATCAGCTATGCCACATCTGCAAACACCTACAAGTTTATGCAGTACTTCAAAGTTAGTGTTAGGGCTGTGATGTTATATAGTTTGTTGTACATTTTGTTTGACAGTATGTGCTCGGTACCTTATTCTACTGAAATAACTACGCCTGATCCTATTTATATCCACTGCCTGGCCAAAGGTAAGATGCACTGCTTTAGTTTTGAAGGATGGCTCAATCGCACGAGGAAAATAGGATTAAAGAGATAAAAATAAATGGATAAAATAAGAGACGTATCCCTCTCACTAATGTTCATTTAGCATCTTAACTTATTTATTTGGTTAGTGGACATTTTTGGGGAAATAAAGCTGAACTATAAATGAGTGCGTTGTGTTCAATACCTCAAGCAAGTATTGGACTTAGGATGCACCGATACTGATATTGGTATTAGATATTGGTGCAGATCCAGGAAAATTTGCAGTATCAGGGATCAGTTCCGTCGATTTCCTGGTTGGACTCTTTGGCGACTGACTGATTACAAAGCTGTTCAATAGTTACTTGCAAGACAAATAGGCGTTACATAACACAATCTGATATTTGTAATACATTATCTGTAATATCGGATACTGGCAGGTACTTAAAGACGTAGTATCGATCTGTATCAATGTCGGACAAAGAATCACAGCACAAAGTCTTTTTAGAGAAGTTGTTGTTTATTGGCTGTACTTATACATTTCCAAAAGGACTACATGATCTGGATGAAGACTTCAGATGCTTCCAACGGTCTCTAAAAGGCAAACTTAGAAACACGACTTCACACCTGGAACAAACCGTGGCTCTCACAAGCACCATTTGACCGGTACAGTCATTTCATTTCAAAAGGTTGCATTCACAGTGTTTTATTTGATCTCATGAGTCCATATGGAGGGCAGGGGTTTATCCATGAGTTTCGGAATTATAAATAACTAAGACGGTGACTATAGCGATTATCTAGTCCAAAATATCCCAACTTTTGAATAGTAAAAACCCTGTCAAGCAGTCCTTTCAGTTCAGAAAATCTAGAAATGTAACGATATCCAGATCTCTCGGTTCGATATTTTCACTATATACATACTAAGTTGTTTATTACAATGTCTTTTGGATGAAAAAAAAAGTGAATATGCTACTTTTTCGACTTAAAATGCCTTGACAAGACTTAATGCAAAGAATTAAAATTTAAAAGTGCTTGTAACAGTTATTTCTTCATGTAGACTGAGCAAAGGATCATGGTCTATGTAGTTCCCTTTGGCTTTTTTAGCTATCGCTGCAGTATAACTATTCATTTGAGCCAAGAAACTTATAATTTGATATATTGTGATAGTTCATAATATTATTGTGAGACTTTTGACAATACAATATCACAATATTTTGGTTATTGCTACATCCCAAATAAAATTAATTCATCATTTCTGCTCAAAAGATGTAGAATTGTGTTTCATGTTAATAGGACCCATATTAAAAACATATTAAGAAGAGATATTGAACTAGTATTTTTGGTCAAAGCTGTGCTGTAGCTGTTTCCTATGCGCCATTTTTGTTTAAATAAAGTATAATATTGGAAATCAGCAGATATTTAAAGCATCATTATTTGAACAGAAAAGTAGGTTCTGTGTATCCTTAATATTAACCATAAACTAGGTTAAAACATCTGCAAAGGAAGTGAAAAAGCAAATTAGATCAAAGAATTCTGACCTGCCCTCGAACTCAATTTTATATTTGTACATTAAAACATTACAATGTCAAGTGAACCCAACCTATTGAAAGGCAAAGCCGTCTTACGTACCGGTCCTTTTGCATTAACCTCGGATACTTGGCAGCTTCTGTTGTGAGAATCACCGTGTATCCGGCGTCAGTCTCGTAGTTAAAGTTTTCATTGTCATACACCAGTGAGGAAACAAAACACACATCAACACATTTGTGCTTTTTATCCATGTTTTCTGTTACATAGTTTTTGGACGATATTCTTTTTCACAAGAACAGACTAGGTTAGATCTGTACGTTTTTGAATACCAACATGCTCACCATTTTTTCATATATTTTTTTTTCTCAAAGTGTCAGAACAACATACATCAATACATACCCTTGATATTTGAGATTTCGCCGTGGAGAAGACCGGCGTGGCGCTTCTATCGTTTTTTGCAGGCTTGTCAAAAAGGCAAAAGAAATACAGAAAGCCTGCAGTTCTCAGTTGGACAGCATTACAATAGTTTTAGAAAACAACTCGTACACTTACATTGGACCACTATCATTCATATTGTGCATACATTTTGAGCGAAAAACAAAATGGCAGCCACTCCTTCCAGGGAATAAGCTTTACATTGTCTATTTTTTCCCCCACCAGGCCCCAAACATGTATTTCCATGTGCTAGGATTGTGTAAGATTGAACATTTCTCTCAGTTTGGACCATAGACTGTATAAAGAAGTGGACTAAGGGAGTGCGACGTCACCCATAAGCGTTCGTCTCCAGTCAAATGAAGTTCAGTGAAACTCGCGGTTATAGGAGCGAATTTGGAGCTAGGTTTATATTAGGAATAGCGATTATTTACGTAAAAATAGCGAAAATAAAACGCCAGGACAGCGGGTTGACAACATTTTAAGACCAAAATGACGACGCTCACAGCAGAATTCGTAGAGAAAGTGGTGAATTTTTCAACGTAATGTCAATTGGAGCTAAAGTCGATGGAGCCGGGAGCGTCCCCATGTTCACTTCCCCATGTATAAAGAAGTGGACTAAGGGAGTGCGACGTCACCCATAGCGTTCGTCCCCAGTCAAATGAAGCTCAGTGAAGCTCGCGGTTATAGGAGCGAATTTGGAGCTAGGTTTATATTAGGAATAGCGATTATTTACGTACAAAATAGCGAAATAAAACGCCAGGACAGCGGGTTGACAACATTTTAAGACCAAAACGACGACGCTCACAGCAGAATTCGTAGAGAAAGTGGTGAATTTTTCAACGTAATGTCAATTGGAGCTAAAGTCGATGGAGCCGGGAGCGTCCCCATGTTCACTTCCCCATGTATAAAGAAGTGGACTAAGGGAGTGCGACGTCACCCATAGCGTTCGTCCCCAGTCAAATGAAGCTCAGTGAAGCTCGCGGTTATAGGAGCGAATTTGGAGCTAGGTTTATATTAGGAATAGCGATTATTTACGTACAAAATAGCGAAATAAAACGCCAGGACAGCGGGTTGACAACATTTTAAGACCAAAACGACGACGCTCACAGCAGCATTCGTAGAGAAAGTGGTAAATTTTCCAACGTAAAGTCAATTGGAGCTAAAGTCGATGGAGCCGGGAGCGCCCCCATGCTCACTTCCCCATGTATAAAGAAGTGGATTAAGGGAGTGCGACGTCACCCATAAGCGTTCGTCTCCAGTCAAATGAAGCTCAGTGAAGCTCGCGGTTATAGGAGCGAATTTGGAGCTAGGTTTATATTAGGAATAGCGATTATTTACGTACAAAATAGCGAAATAAAACGCCAGGACAGCGGGTTAACAACATTTTAAGACCAAAACGACGACGCTCACAGCAGCATTCGTAGAGAAAGTGGTGAATTTTTCAACGTAAAGTCAATTGGAGCTAAAGTCGATGGAGCCGGGAGCGCCCCCATGCTCACTTCCATTTATATATACAGTCTATGCTTTGGACACGTGTGTGGATTGTGCGTGTGAGATGAGAATAAACTCCTGACTTAAATATTTTGTGACTCTTTGTTGACTTTTTACATTGTGCAAAACAGCTGTGTTCTATTCTAAAAGGCCTCCTGGTGACTTGGTTTCCATCCTTCTCTCATGCACTTTTTTATAGGCAAGTTTCAAACATATTTTTACAGAGTTTGGAATAAAGATTATAGGGACATACAGCTGAAGCAGTCAAGCAGAAATCTGGGATACATATAGATAGTAATGAACAAGAAAGGGGCAAAAATATAACGCATTGTGGGACTTATTCTTAACATATGAAGGTGATGTTGAGTGCAAGGTTTAAAGGTGCATCGTGTAGCTGTAAATTCGCCACTAGGGGCAGCATTATGTTCTGTTTCTGTAGTTCTAAGTATAGATAAATATGGACTGATGCATCTCCAACATGTGTAGCTTGTAGTTGGTGAAAATACACAGTGTGGATAACAATTTTCTGATGTTAGAAGGTTCCTCATCAGAATCATACCTGCAAACTTCTCAAGAGAAATTATGATATTATGTGGTATACAAAGATAATTGATACTTTGAAAACTACCACTTCATGACATCACAAGGTGGAACAGAGCATTTTAATCTTGGAGACTAAAAAGGTTACTCAAACATGAATGAAACAAAACACAACTCCAGTTATGTTTTTGATGAGGTAACAAGATTGTAACATGGTTTAAAGCTCATAGGGGTCAAATTTGAGCAATATTAGACCTTTAATTAGCCTTTAAAAACATGAAGAAATATTGAATTAATTATATTCTTAAATAATGAGATTAGAATTGAGTGGCGTTATGGAATATTTTTTTGTGTAACTTGTCATTTTTTCGGTGGAGGTTCCGACAAACGTTTTTCTCCATGAAGATGTTTTTGTTTCACAGTATAGCATTAAAGGTTTCTATCTCCATGGAAACCAAACCAAGATCAAGTTACCGGTCAGATCTGTGGAGAGGCAGCAGTCAGAGTGCCTGTTTTTGTAGTAATTTTCTGCTATAAAACCACCTGTAATTGAATAAATGTAAGATACAGGTGTTTAATGTCATACTGTGGAACGTTCCAAGCAGAGCAATTGTAATGATATCTCCATAGAAACAAGCAGGTGATGGACCTCCAACCGAAAAGTGACATAACGCACTTTTAAAGCTAATAAAAGCGCATTATAAAGTATAATTGAACATTTTATATTTTGTTGACCCAACGTTTATTTATAAATGAATATTCTGCAAATCTACACAATGCACCTTTAATACACAGTTAAATGGCTTGCAATCACTATCTGTCACTCCCACTAAGCTCTACAGTTTTTGTTATTCACACCAAGACCAAGCGAAACGAAATGAAAAACACAGGTGGAATTTTGATATCCGCAAATGTCTCCCTGACGCCATCCAAAAAAGGTTGATTGTTTACTTGGCTAACTGCGAACTCGCCCTATTTGGAGCTATGATTTAAAATAAAAAATAAAGAAAAGTCATTGATATACATTAGCTTCATCCTGCCCTGCGCTGTCATGACAAAACAAATTGCTGTGTTGTGAAGTACGGAGAACTGTAGTAGTAGAAAGTAGCCCCGCCCCTCCCATTAGCTTCCTATGTACACGTACTATAATACACATTCCTGGCTCGCTGTGATCTATGGCATTTATTTACATACAAAGTCAAGCGAGTGAGCGTTTTTCACCTTGAGCGCGAAAGATAAATGATTTTCAAATGCGAATGTGATCGTTTGAACGGGTGGAAAAATAACTCATACCAGCGCGTTGACAAAAGGTGATTTTAACGGCTGAGATAGTAAAGGTGCGTCGTGCAACTTTTCCGGTGGATGTTTTTCTTCGTGGGGATTTTATGGCTTTGTCTGGAATGTTTCGCGTTACCGATCGTCATGGAGACCAAACTAGACCGAGTTACAGGTCAGATCTACGTAAAGGCGAACATGCTCACAGTCAGGATGTTTTTCTACGCAGCAAAAACTGGAGGGTTAAAATTTCAGGGTAAAATCTTTCAGATGAAACGTGTTATTTTAACTATTTGAAAGTTAAATAGGGGTTTGAGATGGGGTTATTCGCCAGAGTTGATATCGTTGGAGTTAATTCAACTTCCCTTAGTGTTAATTTGGCACCTCCCACCCACCTCTTCAAGCTTTTGCGAGAGTTCGAACCAGTTTTGTGCATTATTTCATCTTAAATTAACTAAAAAGAACTAAACTAAACTTACTAAAAAAAAAAAAAAAGAGGG
>KN498116.1:0-12222 GCA_000787155.1 Scartelaos histophorus | reverse complement strand
GCAAAAACAAGTGGAAACAGTTGAAGCAGGAGAACAACAAAGCTAAAGAACATAACAGCAAAAGCGGTAAAAAAAAGATTTTTTTTCAGTAAATGTAAATACGTTCATGTCCCTGTCCAATTAGAACCTTTCTCGGGCTCAGACATTGAACAAAATTAAATAAAGCCGATTTAACATGTTTTCCATGTAAACCTTAATTTGTAATTATTATTTCCATGTAAACCCGAAAGAGAATAATTTAAATCCGACCTATTTAATTTGGAACAATTTAATTCTGAATTAAAACATCATGTAAACGTGGCCATTGACATCATTTATCTTTTGGAGGTGGAATCACACCACCAACCCGTGGATATGACAGCTTAACCAATTATGTTTCTGTCAAGAGCAGGATTCGAACCGCCAACTATTAAATTAGTGAGTAAACGCTCAACCAACTAAACTGACTATCACCTTGTATTTTAATTAGCCTAGTCATATATTAGCTTGTCTTCATGGAGTTTGAACTTTTAACGGCATCATTTGGAACATTCTGGAGAAAAAGTAATATTACTGTATTTCTGTGGAGATAAACAGTTTATGAACCCACCACCAGAAAAGTTACTGAGTTGACCTTTAATATTAGGAACGGTGGGACTTTAAATTCACATCTCAGGAGCAAGTTTGTCCAAAAAACTCAACAAATTTCAAAGCGACTTCCGCAGAATCATTTTAAAGTGGATCTGGCAACTATGAAATGCTTTTTTGTATCTGGTTCACTCCTTGGCCACAGTCAATGCACATACACACTTATACTGAAAAAGGAATGTGTACAGTAAACGCTGATAAAGACGAAAGAGACGCAACAGCTGTGCAAAGTGCGAACACTACAATTAGGCCCTTATACTGTAGTACATGTGCCCATTATATCTATAAAACTAACCCTTCATGCTGTTCTACTTTATTTTCTTTTTATTTGTACATATGCATTTGTGTAATAGTATTTGACACCAGTTTCTTGCTGTTTTTGATACTTATTTAGAATTTTTTAGTACCATTTCTATTTTTTTTTAATATACTGTGACGTGTGAGCTACTGTGCCCAAGTATTTTCCCTAGTGTAACCAATAAAGTTTAAATCTAACTACTCATTCTGGATATTCACAAACAAAATCTATGCTTCATGTCTCCATTTCTGCACCAAAAAAAACACAGTAACATCAGCTCTTATATAAACCCTTTAACTGGCGACTAGTAATGGCACTTTGGGCTCTTTCGTAGGATCTGAATCTTTTGGATCAGTTCACTTCAAAGAGCCGTTCAAAAGACTCTTTTATAATTATTTATATGACCGAAGCCAATTTGAGAACTCCTTATTACCAAAGTATCCACGGAGAGAAAGGCCCAGATGTGCTTAAAATGCTTCAAACAAACCCATTGGAATTATATTATCAATCAAAAAAAAGTTGTGCTAGAGTAATAATAATTTAAATACTTACTGTTATTATGATGCAAAAAGTTGGCTACTATTTTGTGCTGATTCTTATGTTGGTTTAGGGGTAATCAGCATAAAAATTAAACAAAAAAAAATCAGAAATACGTTCACGTCAATCAGTACTTACAAGGAACCAGAGAGTATAACATTTACAGTCGGATAATTACTCAGTCTTCTAGTATACACGGTATTACCTGTCACAACTTTCAAGTAAAACTGAAAGTGAGTTCTCAAATATTAGCATTAGAATAATTTGACTATTTGTTATTCATTACTGATTCCCCGGTGTTAGAGCTATATTTATACACCTCGGTCCGTGGCTTAGTCGTCAGGCGCATTCAAAGAGAGAGAATGAGACAGTAGCACAAAGGAGGTAAGAAATTAGCATGGCAGCTTGGAGAGGGTGAAAGAGGAGGCACTGAGAGGCGCACAAAGGCTAAAAGATAGCTCATGCCAAACAGCAACAGACAGTGACACGACATCGGGGACGGACTGGCGTGGATCCAATGCAGCGCTGAGGGGATCTGGGGCTTTAACACTGGATTGTCCCGTCCGGAGAGGCTTCCGTAAGAACGCCGAACGGAAAACTGTTACGCTTCCGGAGTCTCACAATAGAAAAGCTGTAAGACGTGGTGTGAAAGTTGCAGAAATGACAAAACTCTGCAAACAATGTGACGGGAAAAAAGTGTCCGTTGCGGTAAAGTTCACGGTTGTGGTCACTGAAAGCTCTTTATGTCAAGGAACCACTCACTTATTCGCATGCACATCCATACAGCGGTGTATGCAGACACTGGGGGCGAGGTGGGTGAAGTGTCTTGCCCGAGGACACGACAACATGCATCATCTGAGCGACCTGGACCGATCAATGGACGAATTGATCTTATCTTAAGCTGTTTTTCTTTGGGCTGTGTTTCAGGACAAAGAGGAGGGGGTCTTTTGTCCTGAGTGCTCTTACTCTCCTCACAGTGCATCTGCTGACACTTCCTGACCTCCCGCTAAAAAGCACTGAGACCTTTGTTTGAGTTATTGTTTTATTATTTCATTTATCTGCTCAGTGTGCTTGAATTGCCCCTCAGAGGGTAATCAGGTTGTATTGATTGATCCTCAAGTACTTCCCCGTTTTGTCCAAACAACAAACATTACTAAGGCAGTTAGGCAATCGCAAGTCTATGGGGTTCAGTTTTGTACATTTTGCGTATGTTTATTGGTGCGAATCCCCCTTTTAATCGCCTTTATCTGCATTGAGCCATCTGGCAAGACACATCTTTGGTTCTTTGCTGCCTATTTTAATATGAAGTCAGTATTTAAAGAGGTTGAAAGAAAGATTACACGAATGTGACGTTGAATATGAACATTAAACTTATCAATTGACGTTGACTTAGCAAATTGCTGGGTTTTTTGGGTTTTTTTTTTTCTTTTTGTTTGTTTTTTCAGTAATTCCCAGCAAGTCTAAAAGCACCAAACCCCCGACTTGTCTCAAAGGCTTTGTTGTCCTTGTAATTGAGGTACCACCGACCGGTCAAGCCACTTCCAATTGAGTTGACCTTCTTTTAGATAACCCGTTTCTTCAACAACCGCTACGGACTTTTACCAGCAGAGTGGTTGTTAAAATGTGTCCGGCTTTCGGTCAACAACAGATCCTACCAGCGCTACATGCCATAATGAGACAGCGGAGCACATTTTCCAGATAGCAATCAGTGTAGCTCAGCATAAAGGGAATACTGGGGAGCGGGTGTCAGAAGATCGGAGCACCTCTCGAGAACAGGAAGCTACCATTTATATTTCATGTTAACCTTGTCAATTATTTAAGCTCCGTCTACTGCCCACGGATTGTTTTTTTGAACGGAGAAATCGCGACCATTGAGGAAAAATGTACCCTCACGAAACCAAAGTCATACTACATTGGCGCAGTTATAAATGATTATTACCTTTCGTTTCGCGAGCTCATTTGAGTAATGCGTGTTATAAGCTTTTGACAGTTTCCACCCACTGCCTGGGTTAAAGCTGTAGAGGCAGTAGCAGTGAGGCTTGCACAGTGTGGTAATGAAATAAACATCACCTATCAAAGCCGGTGACACAAGTGGAGCACAACACTGGCTCACCGCGACCAGGAAGCAACTCTTTAATTAGACTACACTGCAAAAACACAACTTCAGAGCACGTTTGTGGCTCACACGTGCGCACAACAGGGACTGTACCCTATGTAGGTCTAATGTTTTTTGATTGTTCCGGATCTGGAAGTGTGTTTACAACTTGATTCTAGCATATTACATTATTCTATGATCTATGTTCTCATGTTTCCTCATCACAAACATACTCAGGGTTGGGTTTTGTTTCATTCACATGTTTAACTCACAGATCCTGCATATTTAGGCAAAGTTCTTCTCAATTCAATTCAATTCAATATTTATTTCATTCATTAAAACAAAACAAGTCAATGCATCATATCTGCAGACAGTATTACAGATTTGGTAGAATTTGGTAGAAAGAAGCAAAAGTTTATAATATCTGCCCCTTATCAATTCTTCTTGACTCTTCTTTTCTCCCAGTGTGTTGCGCTGTTAGATAGATAGATAGTTTATTCACATAATATTTGATGTATAGTGCAATATATGGCATGAGCAAACAGGGTGAAGTATTTCAACATATATGTATACATGTATAATTATGTCCATGAAATTTGAAGAATTCTGTAGCAGAACTGCAGCTCTAGTATCCATTTCAAATAAATCAGCTATTGTTCTGGCATTGTCAGTAATTTGTGGATATGCTGTTCTAATAAATTGAGAGAGTTCACATTTTAATAGCACTGCTCCACTGTTACATTACACAAAATCAAGCATAGATATACAGCTTCTTTACAAACAAAAAAAAACAAAACACAAAATCATCCTGTCACATAACAGTTTTATACTTTCTTAATCATGATAATTTCAAGCTTTTCTTAAACATATAGATGGACTTGGATTCTTTAATTTTAGTTTCAAGACTGTTCCAAAGACTCACTCCCCTGATTGAGATGCATCTTTTCGTTGGTTTTGTTCTAAACTCTGGTTTAGAGATTAGAGAATAATCAGTTCCTCTTAGTTGAGATCTACTTTCTCTCTTTAGAAATCTATTTTGCAGCTTCTCTGGTAATACTTTTTGATGAGCTTTGTACATGGTTTTGAGAATGCTAGATTCGTTAAATTTCAACGTTTCTAAATTAATAAAAATTGGATTTGTCTGTGCTCTATAACCACTTCCATTGATAATTCTAATAGCTTATGTAAAAGAAAAACTGGTTCAGTGTAGGTTTTACAAGCACTTCCCCACACTTCAATGCAATATGTCAGATATGGAACATGGAATCAATGTGTTCTACAATAAGAACAATGCATTAAAAGTAAAGTGTTCCACGTTGTGATGTCATGTGGTGATACAGGAAGTGCTCCACTGTGTTTTTAAACTCCATACACCTTCACTAGAGTCGGATCATTTCAGCCCTGGAATTGACAATATTTGCTAAACAAAAGATAAAACTGTGGATGTTAACTTTAAAACAACAACTTCATGACATCACAAGGTGGAACAGAGCATTTTGAGCTTTGGAGATGTAGCCAGACTAATAATAAAGGGCAATGCAAACATGCGTGAATGAAACAAAACACAACTCCAGGTATGTTTTAGACGAGGTAACAACATTCTAACATGTCCTAATGCTCACAGAAGTCAATTTTTGCGTGATATAATACCTTTAATTTTTCTTTAAGCACGTAGAAAAACTTGCATGGTGATTATATGATTATTAAGAACGATGCAGGCTTAGTATTTGTCCTCACACTAAAAGTTAAAGCAAGTGATGGTGGCAATATAATCTGTGTGCTCCATGTGTGGAATATTGTAGCTAAAGGAACAATATTTCCATGGAGACGAGCAGGATGAGGCCCTCCTCCAACTCAAATAACAGCCAGTTTTGAGATACAAGTCTGCTCAAAGCCAGAACACAGGATTTTCAACGTTTTTCAGCGCAATAATAAAAATATTCTTTTGCCTGGTGAGGTTACATGAGGCTTAAACGCCCCATATTACATAAAATAGTTTCCTGTGAGATTCTATGTTTCGTTTCTTTAGTAATGAGGATTTAGTAAGCAGGATTTGTGTGTTAAACGTGTGTGAATGAAAGAAAACACAACTCGAGGTATGTCTGAGGAAACATTAGAACTTCGGTAAGAAAATAGCATAAAATGGGCCTTTTAAAATATCCTGAGCTGTATAAAAAAGCCCAAAATATACTGAATACTACAAATGCTTAGAATGTCAGAGATGTAGAAGGTATTTCACAGCATTAATCCATGCAGATCTACACTTTTCTACACCAATACTACTACATGGAGGCAGTATAATCACACAGACAGTACTGCAAATAGTACCTTATCAGTTTACAGATGATTTTTGAGTCTCTTCCAACAGGCCGTTAATTAATGTCACTGAGTAAACCATTGTTGCTGTGAGTGATGAGATGCAGAGCTGTAATTGGTGTTTGAAAAATGGCTTGACTCCAGAGAATTGTTAAATTTACAGTTTACCAAAGCTGTCAGTCTAAATAAATTACCCCATTTAGATGTTTAAGGCTCAAAAATACTGACGTGGCATTTATAGCTGGTGCCGATGCAATGTTCCGTGATCATTTGATACGCTTTTGTACGCTATTTTCGCTATTGAAATTGTAAAGTGCTTCTTAGGATGCTCCTTTTACTAAAACAGGACGTCAAAAGGTCATTATTTTTAAGATTCCGCTAAAAATTGTAGAATTATTTTCCCACGTTGCCATTTTTTAGGGTTAAAATTTTACTTCCTGGTTGGAAATCGTGACATCACACTAGGAAACTGTGTAACTGTTACCAAGCAAAGTGTTATACAGTGGTCTAAAACTCCTTTACGTACACAGAAATGATCTTTTACCAAATTAAAAAAAAGTCAACACCTTTATTTTGTTTGTGTTGAATGTTTAAAGTTAATGTTTAATGTAAAATTTTTAAAATATCTGAAAAAATGTGTTTCTTTTGTGTAAATTGTGATGGATTTTTAGACAGAATTCTCCGATCCCCATGATCAATATGGAGCTCTCTGAAGTAGAACCCTCAACTTCCTATAATTTTCAACATATTTTTCAACTTTTCTTTTGCAACTTTTAGTTTATTTGGTGGGATAATACCTGTTGTAAATATAAATAATTGTTTTACACCAATCAAGAAGCATTTTGCAAAGAAAATGAACACACATAAACATAACACATAAACACATTTTTTTGATCATTTAAATATTATTTCAACAAAATAATAATTTTATATGTGAAATAATAATTTTGGTGTACATTAGAGGAGTTTTGACCCAGTGTACAAAATGGTTATTACTATTGTTATGGCATTCCCTAGTGTGAGGTCATAATGTACAACCAGAAAGTAAAAACTGAAACTTAAAAAAATGTCCAAACTGGGGAAAAAAGGGTAAAATATTTTGTTAAATCTTAAATATAATGATCTTAAAAGGTGCATTGTGTAACTTTTCTCCGTCAAATGCTTTTCTCCATGGAGATATTATTGCTTTGCCTGGAATGTTTCACAGTATGGCATTAAACTCTTCATGGAGACCAAACCAGATGAAGTTCCAGGTCAGATCTGTGGAGAGGCGACCCTGCTCCCAGTCAGAATGTTGTTTTTTCTACGCATTCCTGAGCTATAAAACCACCTATAAGGGAGAACTGTTGAATGTCATATCCATAGAAACAAGCAGGTGATGGAAACTATGAACACACATAAACATAACACATAAACACATTTTTTTGATCATTTAAATATTATTTCAACAAAATAATAATTTTATTTGTGAAATAATAATTTTGGTGTACATTAGAGGAGTTTTGACCCAGTGTACAAAATGGTTATTACTATTGTTATGGCATTCCCTAGTGTGAGGTCATAATGTACAACCAGAAAGTAAAAACTGAAACTTAAAAAAATGTCCAAACTGGGGAAAAAAGGGTAAAATATTTTGTTAAATCTTAAATATAATGATCTTAAAAGGTGCATTGTGTAACTTTTCTCCGTCAAATGCTTTTCTCCATGGAGATATTATTGCTTTGCCTGGAATGTTTCACAGTATGGCATTAAACTCTTCATGGAGACCAAACCAGATGAAGTTCCAGGTCAGATCTGTGGAGAGGCGACCCTGCTCCCAGTCAGAATGTTGTTTTTTCTATGTATTTCTGAGCTATAAACCACCTATAAGGGAGAACTGTTGAATGTCATATCCATAGAAACAAGCAGGTGATGGAAACTCCACCGGAAAAGTTGCACAACGCGTTTTTAACTGTATTTTAGTAAAATGCGTAGTCATGGGCACTGTAAGCCCAGCGGCAAATAAATCACAAAGTCTTTCTGTGCTAACAAATGCTCTGACTGTAATATTCACAATGCTTGGTGTATAATTGAATCCCGATCAGAACGTTGGATGCTTCAAAGCCGTACAGTCAGATGGTGAAATGGAAGCAGCAGTGTGCTAGCTGTAGCTTCACAAACAATTAGCATTTGGCATTTCCCAGAGGACACATTAGTATGCACTGTGGATGCATCACACCACTGCCAGCCATGTTTGCTCTCAAAAACTATTTTCACAAAGAAAATTAAGAGATTTGAAATGGTATAAATGTGATAGCAACAAGATAATTGCTACTGGTAAAGGTGCACTGTGTAACCTTTCAGTCGGGGGTTCATTAACTGCTTGTTTCTTTGGAGATGTCATTGCTCTGCCAGGAATGTTCCACAGTATAACATTAAACAGCTTTATAGTACATTTATTAAATTACAGTTGGTTTTATTGCTCAAAAATACCTTGAAAAACAGGCATTCTGACTGTGGCTCTCCACAGATCTGACCTGTAACTGTAACTTGGTCTGGTATGGTCTCCATGACGATAGAAAGGTTTAAACTGTGAAACATTTCAGACAAAGCAATAGCATCACCATGGAGAAAAAGGTTTGACAGACCCTCCACCTTGAACTATACAATTATTTTTCTATATGAAAGATTAAAAGTGACAAGTATTCATGGATTTCAGCTGTCAGATGTGGCACATTGAGGAGTTTTCACTGTTCAAAAGCTACAAAGATACAGTATATTTTTTTAATAGTTTATTGCCATTACAACAGTCAATCTTTCATCATTCTGAAGCCCCTGTGTAGGTTGGGTTCACATTTCTAGGATTGCTCATTATTTCAGACTAAAGCCAGGGCCGTATGGAGGGGCCTATGGAAAATGTAGGTTTTGATGGTTCTCAAATTTTGACTTAAATTGGTAGGAAAATATCTGTTTTAAATATAAATTACACTGGTCTACAGATTTTTGGGAAAATATCTGCTTTGAAGTAAAAGTGAATCATTTTGAATAAATCAAATTTTCGCTAAATTTGCCTGGAATTTAAAATTTTGGCCCAATACTGTATCTTGAAAACAAAACTAAAGCCAATTAACATTTTTGACATATGTTAACTTTTTTAGTGACCCAAATTTGGTAATGTCTGCCGACTTTTATCACAGAAGCATTTTGCTTGTAGACCAGCGCTATACTTTGACAACAATCATGAAACAATTTGTAAAGAAAAGTAGAAAAATTTGTTAAAAATGACAAAAAATTTAGAGTTTTATTTTAGAGATTGATATCAAGATAATATTAATATATCCATATTTTTTTCTGAAACGTTGAACATTATTTCAACAAAATATAGGCATTTTCTGATAATTGTATTTGTCAAATATTACTTTCTGTGTACATTACAGGAGTTTTGGTGCAGTTGACATGTAGTTGACATGGTCGACACTTTCCCTGTTACCAAACAAACTTGCCATAATATTCTCCTGGCATCTCAAGTCTTTTTAACGGACAACCATTGTATGATTGGGTTTGATTAGCGGCTCTATCGTTTCTGAAGCTATTGTGAATTTTTGTTTTCACTTCACATTTTGAGCCGGTTTGTCGTTTCGCACGGCTACGTCCAGTAATTCTACCAAAACATTTGAACCTGCAGCTCAGTGTTTGCAGAATGTTGTGTTGCCTCGTGAACCCAGCCTATCTTCTTCCTCTGATTCGTCGAATCTCCTCACAAAGAAAACCATTACAAATAGCCCCCGGTGCACCGACGTCTTGTAGAGAGGGCGTCCATTTTCCTGTCAATCAAACCGAGAGCGGCTTGGCTTTTTCTCAGGGAGCTCCAACTACAAATCAAGAGCTACACGGATGGTCAATTAGCGAAGAACTGAATTATACCGACAGTGTAAAATATAGACCCACACCGACTCGCAAATCTGTTAGAACCATTGACAGGTGACATAAAAAATACTGACAGAACGTCTCCAAAACTGCTCTTCAGTATTTTAAGCAACAAAATAATCTTGTTGCGCTAACTTATCTGCTCGCTTTAATTGCGTTTAACCCCGTAATCTCAATTTCTAAGCATGATATGACGCAATAAAGGAGTCCCACGCTTGGCCCCACTTTGTCTCATTTCCAAATCTGACTCCCTTTAGCTGAGGTTTCATCAGTATAAATCAGTTTTGACAGCTGTCGAGATTTCCAGATACTGCTCTCTAGAACTTGAATTGAAATTTCACACTTTTTGAACTCGCTGCGATATAGGGAACACAAACGAAGCAAGAGGATTACCATAATGCACCGTTGCCATGGTGACAAATGTGGGAAAACTTGCCGTAAATCTGGGTCGCGTGCTGTGGCGTAACCTTGTACATCTAAACATTATGGTAAGCAGTAGCTATTAGTCAAATTGTCGCTATAATTCTTTAAGATTGTGTCTTTTAGCATAAGAGATAAATACACCAATTATCTTTGAAAAACAAGCATCTTATCGCAATTTATTAGCGATTCTCTGATAATTAGCATATCCTCCTGCAGAGATTGTGCGTCCATTAAAATAAAAAGGGTCTGAAGATGCTCTGTTCCACCTTGTGATGTCATGAAGTGGTAGTTTACCTTTTAGCTTTTGTTCAGTACAGATCGGAAATTCCAAGGTCGAAACTCTCCAAATGATTCTAGTGAAGGAGTATGGAGTTTAAAAACACATTGGAGCACTTCCTGTATGACATCACAAGGTGGAAATGAGTGTTTTCAGTTTGAGAGAAGAACTGATAAGCTGTCTGTTTGAGCATAAGAGATAAATGAAGCAATTATCTCTGGAAAACAAGCATCTTATCTCCGTTTATTAGAGATTCCGCGATAATTAGCGTATGATCCTGCAGAGATTGTGTGTCCATTAAAATAAAAGAGGGTTTGAATAAGCTGAGTCTATAAGCTGTCGAATGGCTTGAGAAATAAAGAGGTGGAAATAGAAATTAGAATGCATTGTCCTTAGCCAGGAGCAAAGCATTTAATCATCAAACTGCTTTGTAGCAAGTTTTAGTGTTCGATGAGGTGATTGTGGGAGTATAAGCCAGCTCATTTAAAAGTGTTGTTTTCTAATGAGAATGTTTATTTCATCAAGAAGAGATGCAAGGAGAATGAAAAGTAGGTCTGTTCGATCTATACGTAAACTAGGATAAACCTCGATATTTTCACGATACGCATCTCACGGTCGCGATATTTTGTTATGAATATGCTACTTTTTGATATTAAAAGCCTCAGAAAAGCTGCGAGAAGCCTTTGGTACTATTATAATATGAAGAATTATGATTTTAAACGGCTTAATAACGTTTTTAACAATATTTCTTCATGTAGTTTGCACTGACAACACCAAAGGATCATGGTCTGTGTAGTTCCTTCTGGTTTTAATGCTGCACCAGGGCAAGGCAAAGTACTTCAAAGTGCTTTACGGAATAAGAAACACATTCAAATCTCCACAACTATGAATTTAAGTAAAGAGACTTATATTTCGATATATTGTAATGACCCACGATATTATTGTGGATACTTTTGACGATACAATATCATGATATAATGGTAGCTATAGCATCACTGAATACATGTACCGAGAATACATAATCAAAATACAGTCTGTGTTGTGGTACAGTAAGTATTTCATTCAGTGGTACTCAGAGTAGAGATGTAACAATAACCAAATATTGTGATATCGTAGCGTCAAAAGTCTCACAATAATACCATGGACCATTACAATATGTCACATCGCATTGTTTTGATGCAATAACAGTTAAAAAAACAGAGGGAACTACATAGACCATGATCCTTTGGTGTTGTCAGTGCAGAAAATACTGTTATTAAACACTTCAAAATCTAAATTCTTCATATTATAACAGTAAACACGGCCTTTTCAAGACTTTTAAAAAGAAAAAGTAGCATATTCACAATTTTGAGATGCACAATGTGAAAATATTCTATCGAGAGATTTGGATACAGTTACTTTTCTAAAATCATAGGACTACTTTGTTGTATTTGATCACACAGTTTAGGCTTCAAACTGTTGGATATTAAAGTGCTTTTGTGGTGGTGCATGTCCAGTCTTACCGATTCTGATAACACAAATAAATCTAAATGCAGCTGGAACACATCCTGTAATATTCATTCAGCACAGCAGTTCTTGTAAATGTTTTCACTATAAACAACAATCAAATAAGGTCAAGTTACGGCGAGAGTAATAAACTTGTGTTCTTATGTGCGTGGCAATAGTTCCCCATGGGGTATTCAGCGATGAAAAATATTCTGGTTGGCGTCCGTGAGGAAAAAAGTCATGTGACTGAAACCCATG